>JAODPA010016579.1:0-13223 GCA_025585075.1 Nepenthes mirabilis
ACATTTAGTAATTATATTAATTATTCGCTTTATAATTTAAACAATAAAAATAATACGGAGTGCGTTATTCCTTCCCTTTGACACTCTCTCCCCCTGTAGTGCTGCTGCGGACCGCAATAGTCTGCAAGGAGGGATGCCGAGGGCGACAACTGTGCTGCGAAAGTGTAGCGAAGCAATAAAAGATTCCGCTTTGCTTAAGGTCTTACGGTCCGAGATCAATCACGAGCTTTCCTCCAACCAATTTGAAGTATCCGTTGTCTCTGTAGTTAAGCAACTTAGTTTTCAAAATACAACCTTCGATGAAGAATTACCTGTGTTTTTTTTTTCAACGTTCTCATATCAAGTAATTTGTAGGCATGATATGCTATAGAATATTCGAACCATTAGATAATTTCTGATGAATTTGTTTTTTTGATGTTTGTTTTCTGCGATTCCTTGTATGCAAATATATTTAAAAAAGGGGTAATTAATCTGTATTGATTTGGTAGCGAGTCTTTAACATTAGTTCGGTTCATTTTATTATTAATTTTTTATTCTTTTCTTATTCAGATGTGGATTTGCCAATACACAGGCCAATTAGGGTTGTAGCATTCAACAAGCTAGCTAGTGGAAAAAAAATTACATTTATCTAATTTGGAAGGGTTAAAGCATTTTTGGACTCATTGCTTGGGCGGTTTGCTCGCTTTCTGTCTAGAGTTCATATTTTTCATATTGAATCTTTTCCAAATTTGTGGAAAGAATCTAGGGTTTAGTCTGTTGAACCACCCTTCATAGCCTAGGGATCACATGGATCCTGTTCTTATCATCTCGACCCTTTACACCTTTTTTTTGTTTTTCATCTCAAATTCCCTTCTTCAATTTGGCCATTCAGGGATACATGGATCAGAGTACAATCTGAATGATATCATGGAGTATCTGACACCCTCCACTACCTCCCCGAGAAAGAAGTAAAAGGAAGAACAAAGATAAAGAAGGAAGAGGATCGAATGGCATCAATTGATTCTATTAATAACTGAGTTGGACTTGGTATCATAATGGATATGGGTTCATTATGTAGCAATCGAATGATGCTTGGTTCATCCAACTGTTTGCTATTCTAGTTAGTCAGGCCAATGAAATCCTCTTTCTCTTTTTACCCGCTGTTTCTTCTTCAAGAACAATAAAGGGAGACAAAAACAAAATTGGATTCAACCTTAGGGAAACATATTCTGGCTAGTATAATGCATTAGGAATTCATAATCACTTGCATAAATAATCTGGCCTAATATTTCTGATGTTTCAACCAATGGGCATGTGAAATATATCCCACAATTGACAAGATGCTCTGGCAATTTATACTATGTCTTAACATGGAGACAGAATCATCAACGTGGTTCTTTGGGAGATTTCACATTGGATTGGGACGCACCACATTCTCAAGATGTAGTGCTAAGAAAGAAATGTGAATCCGGCGAGGAAGTTGCTGTTTCAGCCTTACTGGGTCCCAAATCCCTAGAGGGGAGTGGATTTCCAAGGGATGTTGTGATGAAGGTTTGCATCAAGAAGCCTGGCTTATGCTCTGTTTTGCTGTTTGACTGTGGAGTTTGGAGTAGAAGTTATAGAAGCTCAGACTTCAAAATCCGCACTGCATATTATTTCCCATCATTCGTTTCCTTTGACCATTCAGATTACAGAGGCCCTTTGTTCAGGTGAGAATATTCAGGCTTTACCCATCTGAAAATTCAGATTTGCCATTGTATGTCTTCAATCTGCATCCCTTCCACCTTCCTTTTTCCTGGAGGGGAAATATATGCTGCTCGGTTGGTTATATTCCTCTCTCATTCTATTTAACAAGGCTTTTTTGAGGAGAAATTTAACATGATGTAGTATTTACCTGCTGATCATGTTTCATACATCAATACCGATTATGCGATCAGATGTTTGTTTGGCTCTACTTTCATCTATCTATAATTTTCCAGCGTTCGTTGTCATTATATCCATTATATAATAAAGAATGTTGACCTTACTGGTGCACTAAAGCTCATTTTCACATTTCTCATTGCCAAAGGTAATTACTCATCACACCAGAAGTTTTATGCATTGTTTATCCATCTGAAAGGTAGTGATGTTTTCTTGAGTATTGAGGCCATACACTCGTACTTCTGATATTCAAGTTTGTGTAAGTTGGCTTTCTGTATGGTTAGTAACAAAGTCCGGTATCAAGAAAGCTGATTTACTGACATTGACTTTTCTGACCATCAAAATGGCACACCTTACTGGGGTACATCTTTCTAATGTTTGTTTGTACTGCATCACTATGGAGATTCCCCTAGTGAATGCCCCTTTCCTGTGGGAATACGTTGAAAATTTTCATGGAAATTCATGGCATCTGCCATTAATTTTCAAATGATTAAGTGGGCCGCAAGAGGCCTTACGAAGTACAAATTCGAATTCGGGGGAAGGATCATTTTATTTTTGGATATCGGACAAATAGGTTCAATACATGAGATGCTATATTCAGCCAATGGAGTATGGGCATTGGCAACTTCTGTTGCCATGAAGGTTCAATAGATTCTTTCACATTCACTGCTATATTTGTAAGATTTACCAGTGTCATTTTTGTATCAATCACTGCTCAACAATTTAAGCATTTCCATTGAGATGGCTATTGATTTTTCCTCAAAATGGAAACAAAAGGGAATATTGATGCCCAAGGGTTTGTTTTACGGGAAAATCATGCTAAATGAAGTATTTGTGGTCAGCCTCAATGTAGAATGAACCAGCTGACTGGTTTTTACTTTTGCTCTATTTGGATCCTAAATTTTCAAGGAAGGAATGTAAAGAAGTTGTCAAAATTTAGTTGTAATGTGATCACATTCGTCTTCCTCTTCCTATTCCCTCAAAGTTTTAAGAGTCAAAACCATGCTTTCTTAATTATTCATATTATTTACAACGTCCAGACATTATTGGGTGTCTTACTTTATAAGGTACCCTTCTTTGTGTAAGCAGATGTGTGACTTCAGTCGGGCTCCCCATTGTTTAAGAGTGGACTTTCTGTTTTCCTCTTGGTTTTGAGGAATGTGGTAGGACTATGGATGGAAATTCTGATACTAGTACCGATCTTGGGCATATTGGTATAACTCTATTGTGGAATGCATATCGATTTTAGGCACAAAGCTTTTTGCATATCAGACCTTTGGAAACATATATCGGCCAATACATTGAATATGGTAGGACTATGGATGAAAATACTGATATTAGTATCGATCTTGGGCATATTGGTATAGCTGTATCATGCAATGCATATCGATTTTAGGCACAAAGCTTTTTGCATATCAGACCTTTGGAAATGTATATCGGCTAATACATTGAAAGTCTGATGGTATTTCGCGATTTTGGTTAGGAGTCACTTCTCTCAAACATAATGTTGCTTGAACCGCAAAGCTTTTACTTGATGAAAAGAGTCTATGTGCTTTTCGAGGCATATTTTCCATATTTTTGTAACATCCAGTTATCTACATGCAGTACACTGGACCCGGATTTACAAGTTGCATTGAAGGTATATTTAGAAGCCAGGGGAATTGGAGAAGACCTGATGAACTTCCTTCTTCTACACTTGCATAGAAAGGAGTTACAACAGTATGTGAACTGGCTGCATAAAATTGAAAAAATGGTCTCCGGAGGTGAGTGACTCTGACTGCGGCATATATACCATGCAGCATTATTTTTTATTCCGTTTGAATTTCCTTTTGTTGTTTTTCTAAATCCTAGAAATTGTTTTTATAATTGAATTAATTATATCTCACCTGATGGATGATTTCCAACTAAATTTGGATAAAGATGTCTCAATTTTCATCACTCAATCATTTAAATTCGCTCCTTGTGACATTTTAAATTTGAATTCAAAAGATACAGTCCTCTACTCATCATGCAGAACCTGGCAGCTTTAATTGATTGAAGTTTTCATTTGCACCCTTTTTTTATTTTATAGAGTAGTATTAGGAGATATACTTTTGCCATTCTTAATAGTAACATCTCATTCATTCGTCTATATTAATGAGCTCATATAATATTGTATAGATTGATGACCGTCATGCCCCCAAGGGGTGTTACTCAACCATTTCTCTTAACTGCTTTGTTGATTACATCTGGTAAGTTTATTTATTCGCTCAAGAGCAAACGTTCTCTTTCTGAGAATAGGATGGAAGGAGGATGCCTGTCTAGAGAAATAGGTTATAATTATCGAGTAAATTGAAGCAGTATTATAAAAGAAGCCTTGCCCCTTTCTTCCTCGGACTCACTAATCTGATATTTGATAATAAGAATAGAATAAGATAAAAATGAATGATAATTCTTATAAAATCTAATAAGGTAGGAATATAGTTAAAAATTATTATTATTATATTTGGTTGGACATTTTGAATAGTTGTGAATTGTGGTGCTAAAATAGTCCTAAAAATGAATTAGTAGAAAGAAGAAAACAAGATGGAATATTAGGTAATTTTCACTCTCTCAACCCTAATGAGGTTGCAATCAATCAGATTAAATTCCTTAAACATAATTTGATTAGATTCCTTGTCATTAGATTCATTTCTAAACTTATTTTGTTGCAGCAAGATGATCAATGGGGAGTGCTAGAAGGAAAAAAAAAATTGATAAAAACCTATTTGATTCAGCAAACGAGCCGCTGGGCTACTCTTCGGTAGTAGCCCAGGATGATTTTGAAAACATTCAATAGATGTTTTACATGTCAATATAACATTTTATTTATATATATATTTTTTATGAAGGCTTATTAATATAAAAAAAAGGTAAAATATTATATTATTTGATAATATTTTGAAATTATTCTAAAGATATACCCTTGGTATCACCCAAATTAATCTCAATGTTGAATAAATGCTTTTTATTTCAATTTTTTTTTTCAGCATTTGATAAAAAATACTCCAAAATAAATTTTCACTTCAATTCTTATTACTTAAAAGTTTTTTAAATATCAGGCTTTCTCTATCCTATAACATGCTCTCCATTTAGCTTAGATTTTACTTAATATAAAAACACTGATAATAAAACAGAATTTTGAAATAAAATTTAAAAACGTAATTTATCGAACATGTACGTACGGCCTCATTTTGATATTGTCCTTTATTCATAAACAAATCTATTTTTCAGCTTAACTGGACTCATTCTCAACAGAAATGGAGGATTTAATTCAACCCACAAAAAAAAAAAAAAAAAGTAAAGCTACACAGCCATGGCGAAAATCCCTCCCTCCCGTTCTCTCTCTCTCTCTCTACCCACCACGAATGCCATCCTCAAGAACACAACATCCAGCTAACAAAAATCAAGGGGAAAAAATAAAAATAAAATAAAATTAGGGACAAGAGAGACATTGATTATGACCTTCCTACACTTCCTACTATCCTCTGTAACAATCAGAAAGAAAAAGAAAAAAGAAAAAATGAATAACTGGTGAAGAAATGCAGAATGCAGTTGATGAAAAGCAGAATTTCTTTTCACTTGTATCTTCGTTTTGCCTCTCCATAAGCAACCACCCCAAGAACAGTAATCGTGTAGCCGCAAATGCCCATAACGGTGACGGGATTCCGGAACAGAAGAATTGAGATCACGACAGCAACCGCGCCCTTCGCGTTGCCCAGCACCTGTTGTCAGTACAAGCCATGAGGAAAATTTCTCATACTAATGGGAAAGAGGCCGACAAACAAGATCGATATAATCCTTTCAATAAATCATAATTGAAATTGCAGTTTGAATTCGAAACTTTGTAGATATCAAGCAAGTGCCCTAGCAGAAAACGACCAATCAAAACGACTCAAGTCAAATCTGTGTGGCTGAACTGGGTTCTGTTACGGTACTCTTCAGTGTTATCATTCCTATGATTGAGATCATTTGAAAAGTGATCGATGATAGAAACCAAGATAATATTTAATGAGTTATTTTAATTTTAGTCTTTTCTAATGTAAGAATAGATCTCATTTATTATGATGATAAGAGAGCCTGATACTTGAAAGAATCATAGCAAAATTTGGCCATCCTGAAAGCCTTATCATGGCTCAGATAACAGAAGACCATCATTCAACATTCAATCATGCAGGTGCCGACAATAAAAGGGAAGCTCGGCACATAAAGCTCTTACTGTGCATATAGAGTCCAAAGAAAGCTTATATTAGTTTTGGGAGTCATTATAATTATTGGGATACGATCCGCTTATTTGAATCATGAGGAAATATTTGACAAAACATCCGAGCAATAATAATCATTAATAATAAAATAAGACGTAATTTTTATGTAGAAAACTCTCTTTAGAATAAGAAAAAAAAATTACGGAACGATACATCCAAGAATATCTACTATGTAATGAGTCCAGTGACACAAACTATCAAATACAAGGTCACAAACCTTATCACAAACAAGCTCGAATAATATAAAATATAAGATGAAATAGTAAAAATATGACTAATAAAATGTTCTCCTCAACTCCAAGAATAACGTACCCAAGGTCAGTAAAGATTAAAACACAATTTGAAACTCAATCGGACACTCGAATCTTCCTCTTCTCTATTTTCTCTCTCCTTCTCTTCTTTTTCTCTCGAAATGGTGCTCTAGGTGTTTGAGAATGTAAGTGATTAACCCTAAAAACACGTTGGCGCGTTTTTATGCTATGAGCTGCGCTTGAGCGCCAGTCGGGTGTGCCTCGAGCATAGGTGCCACTAGAAACGGTACCTTGGGTGCCCCTCAGGCGTGCCTCGGGCACGTTACTATTGGATCTGCACTTTAGGCCACCGATTGTACCACCGATAAATGGGTATGAGCTTACACGGAAGTGACCCATAACCTAACAATAATGTTGGTCTTATGTTGTGTTACAGAAAAAGTCATTTACAGGACTTGAAATTGTGATTGCCATATTACACAACAATAATTTTGGTGTAAAGAAACCTAAAAGACTCTGCAGTTGTGGTACCTATAGTTACCTACTGACTTCTCTCATTTGGTTTTACTTTTTGCAACACAAGTTCTCACGTTGAGTGCCTACTTGAGAACCGAGAGCTCAAACATAACCAGACGTGCTTAGACTCTCAGCCTAAGGAAGAGGTTGGGGTCGGTGACTACGATAACATATAATACATAACTAGCCTAAGCCAACAGTTTAGGCTCAATAAGAACCAACTTTTCGCCTTCTAATCTCAGAGGATACAACTCGGGACATATCAACTATAGAATCTCGGCAAAACATCAGAGTTCCCAATTTTGAAATGGTTCTGATTTCTAAGATCAGACCCGGTGCCACATCAGTTGGGGATCAAGCCACATGCATGCTGACACATGGCAAACCAACGTGGCTGTGTAACAGCAAAATTGCAACCAACAGTCTGGGTACATTACCTGTGTAAGTTTCTAGTTATCCTTCTCCCCTGCTTTTTTCTTATTTTATTTTTTGAATTGGCAGTTATCGTTGGCAGAAAAGAAGAGGGCCGTCTGCATAATGAAACATGCCATACATTCCGATTGATTATGGACAGAACCTTGAAAAACAGTCTGGTTTAAAGACAGAAATAGATCGACAATATGGTTTCCATTTCCAGATCACATTAATTCTTGTTGAACAGTTCAGCTACTGATACATAAGAAGCGTCTGAGAAAGAAGAATTGGATGTCAAACCTGAAGTGTTAGCGCACTTGTATGCTTAGTAACCAAGAAGTTGGACAAGTTAGCCGAGTATGCCATAGCCGAATTAATCAGCAGCAGCAGCCACATGAACTTGTATTGAATTCCCAGCGAAGTAAATACATCTAACACATTTGGCTCCATGATAAGTGTAGCTGGGATTAAAGCAACGACGGCAACTGGGGACATATATAGAAGCAAGTTCATTGAGTTCAACTTTTCCCTGAAATAAGTTAATAGGCCATGCCAGGTTTTAGGAAGGCCATGAAAAAGATATACACTGCTTGCAAGAGTTTAAGCAAATGGGAAAAGCAGCAAATATAACAGAATGACATTCAATCCGAGTATTCTTCTTTTCTTTTCTAGTTTCTTTTCCCGTTGCAGTAGAAAGATGATCAAGAACAGCAGGGAAAATTGAAGGATATTTGAAGCCAAAGTTTGTAGTGGAGATGCATTTGTGAAACATTAGCCAAAATCAAATGATATGAGAAAATGAGAGTTAATTGTGATAGAAAGAAATAATGGAAGAAATAGACCAAGAAAAATATTGACTGATGTAATAAAAATCAATTCATAATTATTTGTATTATTGGAAGATATTGGCACTAAATCAAATGCCATGACAAAAATGAATATATATAGCTGACCCTTCTTAGTGGAATACAAGGCTTTGCTGTGGTTATTGTAGCCAAATTCCCAGCAAAAGCACAAAATCAACAGGGGAAAGAAAGAACAGCCAACTGTGTAAAAAAGCATCAGGTGCACAGGAATTTATTCTAGTCAGGAAGGCATAAGGAAGTGGAAGAAAATAAGAAAACAGAAAGTCGCTGACTTTAAAATGTACAAATAACCACGCAGGGGAAACCATAGAAGTTAAAAAAAAATTATATTTATCATCGCCATCAACCATGAAAATCAATCAAAAGAGAGGGCAAAAACCGTTGAGATGCAGGACAATATATCTATTTTCCATAAACCAGCAACGATTCATAGGGCAAAGAAGATGAAAATGTTAAAACAATGAGAGATATCAGTGACCAAAAGGAATGAATACTAAGTACTAACCCTTCAGAAGATAGTAAAATACCCTGGAGAACAGACTTGAATGCCCTCGCAGCAGTGGCACCCATGCACATAATGAACCCATACAGGTGAAAACTGGGCTCCCCCTGCCAAAATCCAGAAAATTTCACTTGAAAAAGCTCTAAGTGCAGTTTTTTTTTTTTTAAAGAACTAAGACAATATATAATTTCTATGGAATGAAAATAACAAGTTCTCCAATGAAATATACTAGAATATCAGAAAAGGACATGAATGCTCTTCCTTAAAACCTAAGTTACTAATTTTCAAAATCTGTCAACTTCAGACGGGCTGGCTTGCTAGGCCAGTATTTAAGATCGCTCTAAGTTGAATAGTTGAAGTGAGGTCCCAATACAAAATACACTCTGGTATACTCTGAAATTATCTGTAAAGGGCCACAATCGGATAATAATGTCTTTCTGAGAGTTCAATTTTGTGTGTGTGAAAACAAAGTAGTCTTCTAATTTTGCATTGGGGAAAAAATTCTTTCCACTGTTCCTAAGGTTTCATCATCATTATTACATTTTGGCATCCTTTTGCGATACATAGGCCACCTCGGTGGCAAGCGATGGCCAAAAAATAGAAAAGAAACCAGTCTTCATAGAATTTGTTCCAAAAGACACATCTTTTTATCAACAATGCCAAGTTACTTATCACAGTTCCCTGATTTTCTTGAATTGCTATAGAACTTTATATGCCCCTTTGAGGATTGCTGTGTTTCAGGTTACTATCTTGTAAGTTTCACACTCATTACACATGATATTTCTTAGTTATGGTGCCAACAGGGCTCTCCACTCAAATTTGCATGAGGTTTCACTTGCATGGCACTTATCTGAGATGGCTGCGAGGTTGGGGCTTGAGCAATGATTTCAAAAAGGATTCAAGTGGCTGTCCACAGGTAAGCCGCATGATGTCATGCAGAAATAAAATGCTATGTTTTTTGAGTTGATTGGGGAATATCATTTCAAATCCTATGAGGGCCTGCAGAAAGAGGAAGAGCGAGAGTGAAAAAGAGGTACGATTTGCCATCTGATTGAGGCCTAATTTGTGTTTCATCATTCGTCAATTTAGGGTACATTGTTCTAATTTTTGTGTAAAACGCATTATTGATTGTTTTTCATTTCAATTGCATTCTCGTGTTTGGTAGCTAGGGTGTCTACTCCTAATAGCATCAATAACCAATGTGTGTTTAGGTTAGTGGTAACCTGTTCTTGGCACGTCTTGGTATTATGAAGGAGTTGGCTAGGGGGCAACTATTTGTAGCTGGATCTCAAGCATTGTAGATATACTTTAAAACGAAAAGCCCAGTGGCATTTTTTTTTTTAGTTGAAAAGGGTGTTTCTAAGTAAAATTGATTATGCAATTTGTACTTGATTGCCCGCGATTTTTGTCCCTTTTGGTTAAATCAGGAGAAAAAGGTGGCTAATGATATCAGGTTTCATGGATCCCAACAGATAGTTCCAAAATCAAACCAAGCTAATGGGTCAACTACATAAATTTTGCACCTCTATTCAGCTCTGTCTAAGACCATTTCCAAGGAAATTATTTGTTGTTTTCCACCAGAAAGCCCTTTAGAGAGGAAAAGGAGGGGATATTCACCACTTCTACACCAGTATAGACACCCGATAAACTTAATTACAGCATGTATGATTCAGATATAAAGATCCATTAACAAACGTATATGGATGCGAATTAACAAAAACTAATTAATAAGGAGGACTTCTAGATCTGGTATTTCATCTCTTGGAGGAGTATCGCAAAAGTTACTTCCAAATCTAGAAGATGAAATATACCCAAATATAGTAACAAACAGATCCAGAAAAGAGATTATGGAGAAACTGGAATAATATCAATACCCACATAGGAAATTCCATCGAAACTAAGGAACCGTAATCAGAATTGCTAGTTAAACAGAGAGGAAAAAAAAAATTGTTAATGCAGTAAGAAAAATGGAAATTAAGCATACCCCGCTTGCAATCACAACCCCGCCGACAACAGGCACGAGGCAAGCATATGTAGACCAAGCTTCCCTCTTGAAGGTCATCAAATAAGCAAACAAAGCGGTGAAAAACGGCGTTGTAGCACCTACAGCCTGATTGAACGACACCGGAAGATACCTCAACGAAATGTTGCCACCCACAACAGACCCACAAAAAACAAGGCTCAAAGTCGCAATTTTGAGCAACTGGAACCTAGATTGAACCCTCTGGAGAGGCACAATTTTGAAGAAGACAATGGAAATGTAGCTAAGAACAGCACAAGCTGACATGTGGCACATTGTGAGGAAAATTGGGAAGCCAAATCCATAGTTTGACAGCAGAAGTTTGTTCAATAACAGAACGCCGATGTTGGATGAATACCACAAGATTATGAGTGAAGCTATAAAAACGGCTTCCTTCTTTAAAGCCGATGACATCCTTCCTTTTTTAATACCAATTTGTTTTACCTCGGTTTGTGGGGAATGACAAGATTTTGTTGAATTTTGAAGGGGGAAGTTGTCGTGAGAGCTTGAACCCTGATTGGAAAACGGGTCCTTTTCTTTTTAATTTTTTTAATGAATTTTTCTCTTCTTTTTTGCCTCTTAAAAATAGGATTAATTAATTTGAGTGCTTACAGAGAGGCGGGTGGGCGTTTTCTTGTGTTTGCGGGCAGAGTTTGTGGACCGTTTCTTGATGCGGACAGGGCATCGATGAAAGGATGAGAGAGAATGTGACGTTTCAGATGGAAAGTCTGAGTCTCTTCTGGCTATTAATTGAAGGTTTCAATCCAATTTACGAACACGCTCTCTCCTCAAAAGGCAAATGGTATTGCCCAAGAGGAGAGGTTGCCTTTGGGTCAGTCAATACTTGTTATGTATGTTTCGTAAGTCTAAAAATAAAAAAAAAGAAATATGAATTTGTTTATGAAGAAAATGAAAATAATTGACACAATATTCAGTTAATACTGAACATAATTATTTTAGCAATTAATAATTAATACAATTATTACAATGGGCAACGTCGGTGTCTGCCCACCCACCACCATAGATGGCTTATTTATTCATATAACAGAATTAATATAGTGCATCCATTCTTACTTTAAGTAATAAATATCCTAATGATAATAATTACTTTGATATTCAAACTCTCATAAAATATAAACACAAAAAAATTAAACGGCGCTACAATTACCCATCTTTAATTGAATTACTTTCTTGTTTAGTTTTGTAATAAATATTCTCTCAACCCAATACTTTTCACCTTGCCTCTCTCTTATCCTCGTCAAAATACTCATCTTTTCTTTTGTATAATATGCAACATCATAGTTTGATATGCATTTTAAGGCAAGAGAAGCTATAACATTTGTGAATGTATATATATTTAACCATATGCAAATATAATCAATTCCTTGCAAAAACAACCCTATCACATTACAATATCTCATAATTAAATTTTCTAAGTTTTACTATGGTGTCATGTAGCCTTTTAGTGCAATGTCACGAGACACCTTAAGACAATTTCTATTTTAATACACATTTAATGCGTCATGAAATTCAGATGTACGATAAATTAGGGAGCTACTCGGGTCTTCTTCGATGAGTCAAACAAAGCGGGTCCGATCTCCATTTCAAATTGTCTATATCCTGTGCACCACAACTAAAAATAAGAGGTTAGAGGATTAACGAAATTCACTTCCCGATATATCATTCGACATTCAAGGAGGTGGAGTGCTCAAAAGAGAGCATCTTCGAATGGTTGCCGATTGGGCATTAAAGTGCTGCCGGAAGTCTTATTGTTGTGATGGCCAGTTGAAATTTGGGTTTGACAGCATCATTATACTTGGGCAATCTGTTTAAGTGTCTCTCATCCTCCCTTAGGCCTCTCTTATTCTGAAATATATAATGTCACCCGGTGATTTTAACCTCTCTAACTACCTATAAAACTGTCCTGGATAAGGAAAATTGGTTGGTAGTAATTTTTCTTTCTCTGTTTAGGCCGGTTACGTTTGGTGTGGGCCATGGGTTGTTATCCGAAGGATTCCCATTTCAGTTAGTTTTTTTCAACTCGTCTGTAAACATTTTTCCTAGGATGACCTGTTTACAACCATACCCGTTAACATTAAATTAAAGTAGCATTCACTTACCTTTAAAGTTTTTTTAATAAAAAAAAAATTAGAATACAAGTGACGCATCCAAGTCAAAAAGAGTAAAACAATGGAAGTAAAATAACATGTACGGGAGACTTTGATGTGGACGGACGTCAATTTTCATATTTGGAGAAGACTTGGAAGTAAAAGGGCAATAATATTCTAACCTATGAAATAGAATAATCCTGACCATACATTTGAAATTCAATTCTACAGTAGGTTTTTTGCATGCTATGAAAATTTGGATACCTTCCCCCACCCCAACCGGCATTTCAAGAGCAAAACAGCATAACCCTCTGTAACTGAATGACATAATTAATTATTAAAATAAAATAAGATAAAAATAAAA
>JAODPA010016590.1:0-13222 GCA_025585075.1 Nepenthes mirabilis
ATTTTTGATGGGTCCAACAACCATGGGCCAAGCCCCACAGTAGGCCCGCAATCCAACATAATTTTTTCACACGTTGCATCTGCAAGTCACGCTATAAGTTCAGGCACCCTCAAATTTGGAAGGACAAGCTGAAAAAAGCTCAAAAAGCTTCATAAGACTTCACATGGCTCGGAGAAGGGCATAGCCATTGCTTGCCAATCTCTAACGAGTGCAAGCTGGCGGCCAGGAGACCCTTAGCCTTCCTCTCATCCCGGAGGCCCCTCAGCACTCTGTCTGTCTGGGGGCCCCTCGGCCACCTCTAGTCCTTGAGACTTTTTGGCCTCCTCTCGTTTGGAGGCCATCGGCCCTCCGCCGTTAGGAGGCCCTCAGCCCTCCTCCAATTCGGCCAGTCCCGGAGTCCATCGGCCCTCCTCCTGTCCGGAAGCCCTCAGCCCTCCTCCAATCTGGCCAGTCCTGGAGGCCATCGGCCCTTCTCTCGTTCGGAAGCCATCAGCCCTCCAATAGCTAAGAGGCCTTCAGCCCTGCACCCGTGCGGTGGCTATCAACCCTCCTCCAATCCCAGAGGTCGTCAGCCCTCCTCCAGTCCCGGAGGCCCTCGGCACTCCTCCCATCCGAAGACCCTCGGCCCTCCTCCCGTCCGAAGGCCCTCAGACCCCCATCCTGAATCCATGAGCCTTCTGTCCCAGAGTCGGGAGCTCGTTATTCGAGAATCAACCATCTTCTAAGGTAACCAGGATGTTGACCCACCAGTACAGTTTAGTTATTCTCCTCTAAGCCACCCTTCGCGGGCGTACCTCTAAGTCGTCCTTCTGCCGGGTGCACCTCTAAGCTGCCCTCCACGGGCGTATCTCTAAGCCGCCCCTCTACCAGTCGCATTCATGGAGCTCAAGCCTCCCAAAATATTCCACTCACATTTCCCTCATCGTTTCATCTTTGCACTCCCGCCACGTTTACCTTTAAACGTGTCCATTTATTGCAGAAGATTTCTGATTTAAACGTCGAGTGTCAATGGAGGATAGCCACCCATTGTCCTCTAACCTTTTGTTTGTGGTTTGTGTTATGTAGGTTTTAGGTTATCAGCAACGAAGACCGAATCTGATTCAGATCGACCCGCAGCGAAAGATTGAAAGGCTATCTAATCCGTACAACAACCGAAAACCCAGGGTGTAACTTTGGCACCATCTGTGGAAACGCGACAAAAAGTCTAGCGTCTCCCCTCGACACAATCTCTTACACAAACGTGATCAATACTTGAGTTTCAGCTAGCGCTATGGCTCGAAGCATAGCCTCTCATGGTGACGATCCCTCACTGGGTAGCCATGCCTAGGGTTTCGTTCCTTAACTCAAGGATGGACAAAGAAGATTAGCACCCCAATCACGAGCTATTTCCTTAACTAGAGCGAAGTCGCCTAGACGACGACCCCTCATCGTGTAGCCATGCTTGGGGGCTCCATCCTCTAATTCCAAGATGGTCGAAGAGGATCAACATCACATGTGCGAGCCACTATATCAGTCGGAGGCAGAGTCGCCCGTGGTGACAACCCCTCTACGGGTAGCCATACCGACGGACAATCGATCCCGAAGGTACAAGCACTTCTGTCCAACCAGGTACTTTGGACCTATGTCCCCCGGACCATTTGCACTTGCCTGAAGGTGTAGCCCTGGGGCCTTTCCATTCAACTCCCTGGAGATCAAAGAAAGTCAGTATTCTCGGGGGATCTACCATGCACTGCCAAGCTAATCTATGGCAAAAGATCAGATCCTGTGGAGCATAAGGGCCATAGGCCGAGGCGCCTAACGAAGCACCTCGACGACCCTCCAAAGCGGTACATGAAGACCATGCACTTGAAGCCTTGAACAAGTCCTGAGGGCATGGCCGTTGTTCGCCGTTGAATGCCTACGACGATTCTACACAGAATCCAGGTAAGTCTTGCATACATCATACCGCCTACTTGAATCATGTTTTCGTTAATAGGATAGTAATGTTATCTGCTCATACGAGTGATTACATAGCATTGCATAAAATCATGCGACCTAGACTACCCCTAAGTCGGGCGGATTTTTACCCATTCGTAACTAAACCTTAGTCATTCAGGCAGCCCATAAGAAGTTGTAATTAAACCTTGGTCATCCAAGCGGCCTATCAGCGGTCGTAATTAAACCCTAGTCATCCAGGCAGTTAATGAGCAGTCGAATTGAACCTTAGTCATCAAAGCGGCCCGTAAGTGGTCGAATTAAACCCTGATTATCCAGGCGGCCTATTGACGGTTGAATTAAACCTTAGTCATCCAAGTGGCCCCTTTGCGGTCAAAATCTTAGGGAGTTTAAGTAGCATATGTGACAACCTCCTTCACAAGGAGATAGCGTGATCAGTCAATGACGGATGGCGAACTAGGACCAAACGTATGAAAGCTACGATGTACTCAAATAGGACCGAGCATTGATGATACATGTGGGCGACGACCTAGGCTAGTAAAAGCCCGATAACGATAGCCTCAAAGCTTAGCCGACACCACATCTTCTCAGCGCCACGACCTCCTCTTGGCAGGGACGAGTGCGACCAACCAGACACGTTCGTCAAAGCCCGGAGGCTTAGATGATAACTGCGTCTCCTCAAGCCCATGACTTCCCTTCATAGGAATGATCGAAATCCGATGCAAGTCATCCCCAACAGCCTTGACACTCCACTAGAAAGCAAAGATGTATCTTCGAAGAGGAAGTCACTGAGATCAGAATCCAAGGTTTGGTTGTGGTCACGATATTGACCCATTTGCTCAACCCAAGAGCCAAAAGATCCCCAATTCCAGCAACTGAGCTTTCTGGGGGCTCCTCACTCCTAGTCCCCTTGGTTGACTCACTAATAGCAATGCACAACAAGAACCCTTCCAGGCAACGCACAGTGTATCCTAGTGCCACAACGCAAACGTTCAGCTATCTTAAGGCAAGTCACCTCCCGACCTCTCAAAGCGTATCCTTATAGCGAGGAGATCTGATCTCGATCCTAAGACCTTCCCTTTGTGAACTCCTGGATCTCGCCTGAGACTCGCACGGCTCATGATCAAAACCTACAAAGGTTTCCCTTCTATCTCCAAAAAAATTGATCAAGTCATATCTACACCGATCCTGAGTACTCATTTCAGAGGCACCGATAAAAAGATCCAAAGTCGGTAAGGTGATCTGATCCTGAGCCTAAGATCTTCACTCCGAGAGCATACTTTCTCCAGAAGGTGGAGTCAAATCAAATCGCTCATCACATTTATTGCTGGGATTGCGGCCACCTGTGGAGGAGACAACATGCCCAGTATCATCCCATCATGAACATGTCGGATGTTGAAAATTCGGGCCACTGATATGGGGGCTAGTGATGGGTCCAGCAAAAATGGGCCCAAGGGGCCAGGCCCCGCAACAGGCCCGTAATCCAACATAGTTTTTTCAAATTGAAAAGTCCCACATTGTTCCAGCAAGAATGTTGCATCTATAAGCCATGCTATAAATTCAGACACCCTCAAACTTGGAAGAACAAGCTCGAAGAAACTCAAAAAGTTTCATAAGGCTCCACATAGTTTGGAGAAGGGCGTAGCCGTTACTAGCCAATTTCTAACGAGAGCAAGCTGGCGGTCCAGAGACCCTCAGCCCTCCTCTCATCCAGGAGGCCCCTCAGCCGTCTATCTGTCTGGGGGCCATCAGCCCTCCTCCAGTCCCAGAGGCCGTCAGCCCTCCTCCAGTCTCGGAGGCCCTCAGCCCTCCACCCGCCAGGAGGCCCTCAGCCCTTCTCCAGTTCGAAGGCCATCAACTGTCCGCAAGTTAGGAGGCCCTCGGCCCTCCTCTAGTCCCGAAGGCTCTCGGCCCTTCTCCCGTCAGGAGGCCCTCAGCCCCCTGTCCTGGAGCCATGAGCCTTCTATCCCAGAGTCAAGAGCTCATTATTCGAGAATCAGCCCTCTACTCAAGTAACCAGGATGTTGTCCCACAAGTACAGTTTAGTCCTTCTCCTCTAAGCTGCTTTCTACCGGGCACACCTTTAAGTCGCCCTCTACCGGGCATACCTTTAAGTCGCCTGTCGCGGGAGCACCTCTAAACCGCCATCTATGGGCGCACCTCTAAACCGCCCTCTACAGGCGCACTTCTAAGTTGCTCCTTTACTGGACGCACCTCTAAGCCACCCTCCACGGGCTACAATCATAGAGGTCAAGCCTCCCAATACATCCCACTCACACTCCCCTTGTCGCTACATTTTTGCACTTTCGTCACGTTTACCTTTAAAAGTATATTACTCCATTTATTACGGAAGATTTCTGACTTGAGCGTTGGAGTGTCAACGGGGGATTGCCCCCCATTTTCCTCTGACCACTTGTTTATGGTTTATATTGTACATGTTCTAAGTTATCAGTGACGGAGACTAGACCCGATCCAGATTGACCCGCAGCAAAAGATTGGTAGGCTCCATAATCTGTACAACAACCGGAAACCCAGGATGCAATATTTAATTTTTACTTTTTAAATTTTTCTTATTTTCTTTTATACTTATATTTTTATTTTTAATTTTATATTCTTGCATTTATTCTCGTTCGGTAACCGCGCCTATATTGGCTACGATTTAGGCCAGTAACTCAACGCCATCCATATACCCTGTCTCTCATAGATTAGAAACTTGCTCACTATATTTTACCACTCACGGCTTTGGGTGCAACCTCAAATTTTAGTTATATATTAGGACGTTCGAATTTATTAGTCCCGTCAATTCCTTACGATGGTTCTCATTTAAATACACAGTGGGGTAGGTTAGCTACTAAACGTCTCAACCTTCCTTCTGACGAAAGTAGCCATATCATATACGTCCCCATCGGGAGTGGTACCAATATCTCATGCCTCGGATCACATATAACGACCCATCGGGTCTCAGACTGACTTGGTCTCGTAGTGACCCCGCTCCCGACAGCATGCATGATTAATGGAAGGTCTAGTTCATGGTTCCACAATATATAGATACACAAATATACATATATACTGTTCGGGTGTCCGAAAACCCTTCAAATCATAAATACCCAGGTAAAACCACCACACGACTAGTAAAACATACATGCATGTACATAATTGATAAATTTGGGATATATAAAAATACATACATGTTAGTAAAACCTCCAGCAATAGTCAAAATGTATCAGAAATTAGATGATTGGAGAAAGTTAGCATCCTCAAATGATCCAGAGGCTGACATCCTCGCAGCTTGAGAGACCCTGAGGGATAGGGCCTAGCCGCAGTCGAATGGCCAACTGAGTTGCTAAAGGCTAGCAGAAGGCTAGGATACCCTCAGGTGTATAGAGCTCTACAACCTGCACGTGGCCTCCATGCCAGAAGACACTGCCCAGCTATCGATCAAGGTTTTCTCCCTTCCAACACCCACAGGTCTCGCATCAGTCATGAGTGCAATCAATACTCGTGCCCCAATCAGCACATTTGCTAAAGACATCACCTCCTAAGGCAATGAACCTACGGGTAGCCATGACGATGTTCAGCCTACCTTTGGCGAGCGTGCATCCGACACCCAGTAGGACATCATGCTTGAACAACTCCGGGCCCCATCCGCCTGCCTGGACGGGCTGTGGCTGTGGGTTCCTTCCTCCCATGTATGAGTCTTAGCGCTCCCAAATGGGAAAGCTGAAGAAAGAGACTGCCCGCCAAGAAAAATCCCATCCGCCAGATGACCTTGGTATTCAGGAGGATCCGAGCAACAGGGCTTACTTCCGG
Organism: Nepenthes mirabilis; assembly: GCA_025585075.1. Lineage (NCBI taxonomy): Eukaryota > Viridiplantae > Streptophyta > Magnoliopsida > Caryophyllales > Nepenthaceae > Nepenthes > Nepenthes mirabilis. The sequence goes on from JAODPA010016590.1 coordinate 5,746, forward strand.
AAGGATGTTCGACCCAATCTTGAAACGCAAGATAAAGGCACAAAGCAGTGACGCCCTAGCTATTCTTGAAGTGACTAGTGACCTTCCAACCTTAAAGAATACTCCTGCAACGCTGACAGGCACCAATCGTCACCTAGTGGGGGCAAGAGGATTGATCCGGAGAAGCCTTAAGAGTGTTCAGCCTGTTGCGCTTGAGTAATCTCGCTAGAGCAATAGGCCTAACCTGAGGGCGTGGCAAGGTTGATCCCACGACAGTGCCTCACATCAGCGCCTCCTTGGGTACCTATGCTGACGGACGAACGACCCCAAATCGTGCAAGTGATCGGTTTGCGGATGAGCACCCCTTTCGGACCGTATGTATCCATCTGAAGGCGTTATGCTGGGGGCTCTGTCCTCCAACAACCTGACAATCACCGTGGACCAGCATTCGCAGAAGAGCCAGTGGCCTTATGCTTGAACAACTCCGGGCCCCATGTGCCCACCTGGACGGGCAGTGGCTGGGGACTCCTTCCTCCTATGCATCAGTCTTAGCACTCCTAAATGGGAAAGATGAAGAAAGAGATTGCTTGCCAAGAAAAATCCCATCCGCCAGATGACCTTGGTATTCAGGAGGATTCGAGCGACAGGGCTTACTTCCGGAAGGATGTTTGACCCGATCCTAAAATGCAAGACAAAGGCACAAAGCGGTGACACCCTAGCTATTCTTGAAGTGACCAGTGACCTTCCAACCTTAAAGAATACTCCTGCAACGCCAATAGGCACCAATTGTCCCTAGGTGGGGGGAAGAGGATTGATTCAGAGAAACCTTAATAGTGTTCGGCCCGCTGCGCTTGAGTGATCTCACTGGAGCAATAGGCCTAACCTAAGGGCTTGGCAATGTTGATCCCTTGACAGTGACTCACATCAACGCCTCCTTGGGTAGCTATGTTGACGGACAAATGGCCCCAAATCGTTCAAGTGATCGGTGTACAGATGAGCGCCCCTTCCGGACTATATGTGTCCATCTGAAGGCATTGTGTTGGGGGTTCTATCCTCCAACAACCTAACAATCACCGTGGACCAGCATCTGCAGAAGAGCTAGTGTCCTTGCAACCTTGTAGCCCGGGCAGTCACGGTTGACAAGGCCTAACACTAGCCAGAAGACCGACTAAGTCATAAGTTGTGGAATGAATACCCAAAGCGGCATGATCCGCATTGCTCCTGCAACGATAGGAGACTCCTTGCTCGGGAAGGAACTCCACGTAGTCTCAGAAGACACTTTACCAACTTGACCAGGTCACCATTTAGGACGAGGATTCAGTCATCTCCATCTCCTTGTAGCATGTAGGAACTGTACCTAAAGTCCCGCAACTGAAGTTCTAATCCGATGCTCCACCTGGATCACCTTTGCACTTCGTCGTGCTCCACTGGGCATCGTAAGTTCCCCGTGTAGAATTGGAAATAGTCTCGAATTCCCTCTAGGCCGGCTAAGCCATTGGCTTCCCTTTTTGCCTATGGCATTTTACACCTAAAGACACTTCCCTCTCGCTGACCAAGTCCACCCTCGGTACCTGTAGGTTGCTTGTCGGCAATGAGAGCTTGACATCAGAATTACGCAGCCAGCCCATGGTGGAAGACCAAGTCCCACGGAGTATAGGGGCCATAGGCCAAAACGCTAACAAAAGCACCTCGGCGACCCTACATAGCGGTGCAAGAAAGCCATGCACCCAAGACAGATTCTCAATCCTAAGGGTGTAGCGCACCATCCACCACAAGTACAGATGATGATTCCACGCCAAATCTAGGTAAGTCTTATATCAATCATACAGATTGTTTGCACCTAGGATTGTTTGATTATTGTTTGTTTGCTCTTGTGACTGCTTGCATAATATTGCATAAAATTATATGACCTAGATAGCCCCTAAGTAGGTGAATTCCCATTCACCTGTTACCAAACCTTGGTCTTGAACCGAGCTGCCCAAAGACAATCGAATTTGAACCTTAATCCCAAAACCGAGCAGCCCATACGTGGTCGAATTTGAACCTCAATCCCCTACCGAGGGGCCCATCAGTGGTCGAATTTGAATCTCGGTGCAGTTAACAAGCGGCCCATGCACAAGTGAATTCCAAACCTTAGATAGTATGCATGCGACAACTCCCTTCCTAAAGGTATGAGCTCCATCAGTCTACAATGGTCGGCAAATTAGGATCAGATGCATGAATGCTACGATCTCCCATAGTAGAATCAATCGCCGACGGGTACATTTGGGGGACGGCCTAGGTAACGCCAAAACCTGACAACAATAGCCACAAGTCTTAGCTGGCAACCACATTTTTTCAATGCCATGACCTCCTCTCGGTAGGAGAGAGTGCAACCAACCAGATGCATCCGGACAAGCTCGGCGACGATGGCTCCTATGCTTAGCCGACAAACGAGATTTACCTGTGCCACAACCTCCTCGTAGCGGGAGTGAACGCAATCTAGCACGTATGTCCAAGTCATCCTCGATAGCCTTGGCACTCAGCCAGCGAGCGGAATGACATCCTCGAAGAAGGAGCCACCGAGATTGGGATCCCCAACTCGGTCGCAGTCACGACATCGATCCATTCGCCCTGCCTACCAGCCAATAGGTCCTCTGCCCGGCATCAGAGTCCATTGCGGACTCCTCACCCCTAGTTGCTTCAGTTAACCCTCCAGCAATAATGCACGATAAGGACCCCTTCCAAGTTCAAAGCGGCGTTAGAGAGAGAAGCTCTTGCTTCTCTCTACTTTTCAAATTTCATTTTGAAATTTGAACTCGTTTTCAGCGGCGCTTCAGGTGTATGCCTCTGCCGGGCGTCGCCGGAGCCGGCCTTGGCCGGTTTCCTGGTTGCTCCGCCCGGTTTTCTCCCGGTTTCCGACTCCCGTCCTCAGGGGCTTCGAATGTGGCTATGAGCTCGGACCGATTCTCCCACTTCTATTTTGCTGAATCAGATTGGGCTGAAGGATCTTGCCTGTAGGACTATATCTTCGTCTGTTGGAGTTGTTGCCTTGGTGCCCCGTGCTCGTGATGTTGCTGATTGGGGTTTTTTGCTGGAGCCATTAGCCCATCTGTTGTGGCTGTGTCAGGGAGGAATTCTACTACTCTCTGGGTTTCATTACAGCTACTTTTTTTTTTGTTAAATTCCAATTTTTTAATTTCATTTTCAGCTTGAAATTCATTTTTTAGGGTCTCTCGCCTTCGGATTTGACTGGGTTTCCATGTTTTGTCTGCCAGGGCTGAGAGTCTGTGTTTTCGGTTTCCTTATGGAAGTTCTGGTTTTGGTTACTGCTCGAATTGTGTTCCCTGGACAGATTGCCTCTTCTGATGGGGTGAAGATGGATTTTCTGTGCTACGTTCTTTGGGTTCGAGAGCTGCAGTCTGAAGCATATAATCTAGTGCTGCTCGTTGGATCTGGCGCTAACGATTGTCCCGTGCTTTGGCTCTGAAGCCCTCTGCCTGTGTGTTCCTTCCTGTTGGACGGGTTGGGGGATGCCGGTGCAGCTCTGGTTTGGGATTACTTGGCTGGGTTTGCTGAAGAGTTGGACGAGGCCTTGTCTGGTCGCTGGTGCTCCTTCTGTTGCGGTGTTCCCTGATCTGCTGCTTGAGAAGGGGCCTGTGCTGCTGGCTTTGATGATCCTCTGTCTTTGGGTCCCTTCCAGTTGGATAATTTGGGGGTTACTCGTGCACTCTGGCTTGGGACTATTTGATTGCAAGTGATCTTTCGGGTAAGGTGGCGTCCCTTCTATTTGTGGCTATCTGTGGATCAATTTCTTCCGGTGTGGGTTGCTGGTTTGAGGAACTTTCCTCTGTTCTGCTGAATGTTGTGGCTGCTCCCTGTTGTTTGCTGGTCGTGCCATTTCTTGCCCCTCCTGTTGCGGGCATTGCTGCTACTTATTCGGTAGCTGCCTCCTCTGGCCTTATGGTGGATCTCGCTCTGTGCTCTGGATCTAGCGCCGTCACTGGTGCTGTGGCTTTGATGATTCCCAGCCAATGTGTTTCCTCCTCTTGGACAAGTTGGGGGTGCTCATGCAGTTCTGGCTGGGGTCTTTCTGGCTGTGGTCTGATGAGCTGATAGTGGATTAGTTTTGGCTGCAATTGTCCCTCTGCTGCGGTGGAGATCTTGCTGTTTGTTGCCAATTTGGGGAGCTTTGTTTGGCTGGCAACTGCTGTGGATGCTGCTTTGTGATGGGGCTGTCATAGAATCTATTGCTGAGACCAGCTTGTTGGGCAAATGTCTACTGGAATTGGCATTCCTGCTAATGGATGCTGAAGCTAGATTGCTAAAATTGTCTCTTTGGTCCTTGCTGAAGCTGGGGGGTGCAGCTCTTGGAGCTGATGGCTTTGCTGTTTCTGTGCTGATGGCTTTGCTGTTTCTGTCTTTGTTTCTGCAATGCTGGAAGTGGCGGGGTCTCTTGTTGTTATGCTGCTGAGGATGTAGTGTCGTCCTTTTGGTCTTGCTGTTGTTGAGGCGGTATGGGGACTTGCTGCTGTTGCGGACGTGCAGTAGTTCGAGGGACTGCAGATCGTGTATGTGCAGCTCTTTGGTGTTCTCTTGCTGATGCAATTGTTGGCTCTCCTTCTGTTGCAATTATTGGCGCAGCAATATGCCTGGTTTGTGGTCAGATGTTGATGAGTGACCTGTTCCATATCTGTTTGGTTGAATAATCTGCCGGATGGCTACTTGAGGGGCTATGCTGTGGTGATGGAAGCTGCCCTGCAAGTTGGTAGTGGGTTTTCTCTTCTATGCTGCTGCTGGTCTCGTGTGGCTGTAAGGACTTGGGGCCAGTTTGGCCGGTTCTCAGCTTGCTGAAGTATTTTTTGCTGATGCAATTGTGAAGTTTGCTTGCTGTGGCCCTGTGGCTGATAGCCTGGGTTTGTATGCTGCTTTTCACTTTAGCTGAGTGGAGCTGTGCTGCTGCTGAGCGCCAATTGCTCTACTGATTTACTGATTTTTGGCTATGATGCATTGAAGATTTATTGTGGGTGGCTGCCGGGTGAAGAGGCTGGAAATGCTGATCTTGGGTGCTGCCCTTGCTGAGGAACTATGCATTCTCATTTTGGTTACTACCATTACTGGGGGTGGTAAATGCCCCGGCCTTGGATTTGGATGGGACACGGCTGCTGGTTTCCCTCTGATGAAGGAAGATTGGCTTGCCTGGTTTAGCTTTTGGTGCTCCTGGTGCTGAACCACATATCATATTTTTTATGAATGATATTTCATATTTTATTTTTCTGTTGAACGTTGTCCTCCTAGAGGCTTTTTATGTATTATCTGATGTACCGTTTGCTCGGGGTATGCTCTAATATTTTATGTTTTAAATCCAAGTCAAAATATTTGGAGATAAAATATAGATTTTATAATTTTTTTCTCCCTTTAATCCAAAATACTTACTTACAAAAAAAGGACCCTTCCAAGAAATGCAAAGTGCAGCTTGCTCCTATTGTTTGAATGATAGATTATCTTGAGGCAGAAAGCCCCCCAGGGAGCACGGTGAAGGCTTCCTTTCTATCTCTAGGAGATCGACCAAGTCAGATCAGTACCAAGCTCAAGTGCCCCTCGAATCAGAGGTGCCAATGGGAAAGTCCAGATCGGCAAACTTCCTCCAAGCAGTGCTGAATCCTCAACCCTCCACCTCTTCAAGCATAGTTATTCCGAAAGCAGCAAGTTGCCTCTCAACCCCCGAAGCACGTTCTCGCTCACAGTGTGGCGATTCGATCATGAGCCTGAGATTTTTCCTTTGTGAACTCTTAGATCTCGCCTGAAACTCAGACAGCTCACGGTTGATGTCAGCAGCACCCGTGCATGACTCTAGAGTCTTGGCAACAGCAGCGCTCACTCAACTCTCTATCTCTCTCACCACTCGGCCTCCCAAAGCCAGCCCTCATAGTGAGGTGATCCAATCCCAAGCCCAAGATCTTTCCTCTACAAGCTCCTGGATCTCATCTAAGAGTTAGACCACTCGCGGTGGAAGTCGGCCCCTCATCCTTGACTCTACGGGGCCTCAGCTCCCTGAAACGGGTCAACCAGGTTCAACAATCTCACGAACGTCATAGTTCCTGCATGACAGCTGCACCTCCGAGCGTAGTTCACTGGCAATCAAGGATGCCCCAGTGCACTATTTCCCAAGGATGGCAAGCCGATGGATCCAGGCTCTAGCAAACTCGAGGCTGATCCAATCGGCCCATGCCCTAACCAAGTGTAAGGGTAGGCCGTCGTGAGCTGGACTACCAGAGGATCAAGATGCTAGCCGACCAATTATCAAGTCATCAAGAAGTCAAGCAGCAGAAGGCTCTCGACTTTAACTAGCTCGAGGCGAGCTTGGCCGGCCCCTGTCCTTGCTAAGCGTGGGAACAAATAGCTGTGAGTCGAACAACCGGAAGAACAAGTTTTTAGAGGACCAAACTGCCAAACCAGCATAACTCGAGCGGCTGAAGGCACCATCCAAACGCTTCAATCACTCGCATCATGCAAGAATATTAGAGCCACGAGATAAAGTTAAAGGATGCTCGGTAATTCCATATATCAACCCCTCTTACAAAGTACGAAGCATGCAGCGACGGACGTGCAACTTAGAGGAGAATACATGGAACGAGGATTTGACTTCTAAAGCTTTACTTCATTGGGTCACACACTCGTAGGGAAACCAGGCACATGACCCTAGAACGGAATCTCGGTGGCTAGAGGACTATGTTCAGGACAATCGAGAAGATCACGCTCTTGCGTGCCGGCTTCCGTAGGCTACTAAAGTAGGAAGCACACGCTGAAACCCTCCCTAGCAAGAGCCCGGGATCATCTGCCCACTCTTACCTAGGAGGCGACTACCAGAGATCATCTACTAAATCTGGCCTTAGCCGCGTAAATTGGAGTCTGAACCAAACCCAATACGGCGATGAGAACCAGGACCTAAGGTGGACCTAGATAGCTCCTCCAAGAAGCGCCAACAGTTCCACGTGGGTCACAGATGGAGTGTCCGCCTCCCAAGACGAGAAGAGAAAGAAGTGACCTTCTTCCCCTCCGAGGCCGAATCACCACTCCACTAAGCTACCCAGCGAGGACTACGCGACACCAGTTGAGAGAAGCATATGACGGTGACCCTATACTCGGGCCACCCCCGTCATCACATAAGACCCATCAAAGCAAGGGAATCAAGGGAGACTTCAAATAAATTTTCAAACCTCTTAAAACTTTGTTCGATCTCGGCCAATGGTAGCGTAGATTTAGGGTTTTGGCTTTTAGGTTTTAGACTTTAGGTTTAGGCTTAGAATTTAGAGTTTAGGATTTAGATGTTAGGAGTTTCAGATTTTGGGATTCAGGATTCGAAAGTGCAATAATTTTTTAAAAAATATTTGTTTTAAAGTATGTAATAATCATCGATCTATGTCATTTTTACATAATATGAGTATAGTTGATAATAAAAAGCTTGCATGATCTTTTTTTATTAATTTACTTTTTAAATTTTAGAATCTATTTAATT
>JAODPA010016601.1:0-13211 GCA_025585075.1 Nepenthes mirabilis
CCAAAAAAAATAAAAAAAATAAAATCAAGGATTTAAATATTGTAAAGTATATACAACCTCAAAAACACATATATATATCACACGTCAAAAAATCAATATCACACAAATATATGAAAATTTTCAAAGTATTATGTCAACTAAAAATTATAAGAAGTTTTAAACATCAAGACACATTATCAATAGCAAAAATTAGGATAAAGATGTATAATTTATTTAATATTTGAATCTATGATGCACGTGATTTGGTGGACATAAAGTTTGAACAATTAATAATACAATAAGGCATAAAACATACAAATTGTCAATATAACTATACATGCCACTACCAATAAGTCAATAATATTACACTCCAAAGTGAGAACCACAACAAATTTCTAGGGAATCTAAAACCAACATCTATATTTCTACTGACCACGTAACAAGATTATTCCCAATTATACTTACAGTAAATCATGTATCTTATCACAATGCTACACAATTCTTCTATACTCATCTACATTTCTTCTGATCATGTAAATTAGTTCTTGATATACTAGTATCTTTCCATAAAATCATTTTTATGTATCTTGCTCAGAGCATTACAATATCACTCCTCAACTTAATACCTCTAGAATTTGCAACATTTTGGATGTCTCTTGAGTTCTCATAGATGGTCATCAATGCGTCTTTCTCCATTTCTTTGGCATCTTTTCACAGCTTAGGATTTGTTCAACAATTAAATAATTGTGCAACACCCTCCTCTCTTAAATATTTTCATGCCTTCGCTATAATACCTTATTATCGAATTGACTATAATAACATATTATCCAACTGACTTCCCAATTCTCATCATCTTCAGTGCTTCTTTAAATTTCAAATGTAACAATAATTCAGTGACGAAGATTTGTTGTGCATAAACTGAGCTCCCCCATTGGTAATGTAGTCTCCCTGCTATCATAAAAGATTTTTGAAATAACCCTTATACCTTTCAGAGGCATCCTCATTTGCAATACATACCCACTTCCACGCACACTTGATCACCTAGTTGTTAGAGCTCGACACTTGGATTCACACACAGCCCAGATCCGATATAGCAGAAAATCCAAACCCCCTGTCAGTCGACAATCACCAAATTAGTAGGGCACAAGGAATAAAAGATTGCACAACGTTTTTAATGTGGAAACCCTTCACAAGGAGAAGGAAAAAATCACGGGACAAACTCCGAATAAGGCTTCCAGCATGTAAAATTGGTTATAAAAGTTCCCGAGACAAAGTATCCACTACACACCCGAGACAGAATAAGAAAAATAACTCCAAAGTAAAGAAACTCTCATTCACTCTGCTCTCTATATTTTTCCTTTTTCCTTTTCACTGGCGATACACTTCGCTCACTGAAATTATAAGTGTGGCGGTAGACAGCGAATGATGAGAGCTCCCTTCCGCACTACTGCTCCGTTCCACTCTCCTTCCACGTTTCACCGCAGCTATTGCTGCTACTACTTCCATCTACCGCTCCCGCGTCCGCTAGCCTCTTCCCTTTTTGTGTGTCTGCTTGTCTGTCAACTTGAAGCGCCTGGTGTGTTCTTTATAAAGACCCCGGCGTTAAATTCATGTGCTCACCTGGCCCGATTCTTACAGATAATTTATCACACCAACCCTGTTTTTTCCTGCGACCTCACCAGTTTCCGCGCTTTTTCAAACATGCATACTCTGCAAGTCAACCACTCTGCTCGGACGACGCATGCCTACAGGTCAGCTACTTGCTCTATAAAACTTACAAACTCTGAAAAGTCAACTGGTCTATAAATCAACAACCTGTTCTACAAATCACTCCTGCAAAAGCACTCTGAAAATCCACGGATTTTTACTCCAAAAATCCACTCCCGATTTCCATCGCCAAATGCCACTCCTGCATTTGTATTCTGAAAATTCACTTCGGATTTCCTCTCTAACAAATGCCACTCTGGCATTTGCACTCTAGAAATCTATGCCGGATTCCCTCCACCAAATGCCACTCTGGCAATTGTGCTTCGAAAATCTACTCCGAATTTCCTTTCCAGCAAATGCCACTCCAACATTTGCACTTCAAAAATGCACTCCGAATTTCCACCGCCAAATGCCATTCCAGCGTTTGCACTCCGAAAATCCACCCGGAATTTCCTCTATAGCAAATGCCACTCCTGCATTTGCACTCTAGAAATCCATCCCGGATTTCCTCTCCAGCAAATGCCACTCCGGCATTTGTAATTTGAAAATCCATTCCGAATTTTCACTTCGACAAATTTCACTCCGGAATTTGCTACTCCAACAAATTGGCTACTCTGAAATTTGCCCAACCGGCAAATGGTTACTGCGAGATTTGCCCATTTGGCAAATGGTCACTCTGAGATTTGCCCAATCGGCAAACAGTCTTCTCCGGTCTTTGTTGCAACTAGTTTGCAGCACTCCGAATATCACGCAAAACCTATGTGATCCTCCGATGACGCTTCTGTTTATTGAGTCACCTATAAAGAAGTGATCAAACCCAACAAACTTTTCCTTACTACATTGTGGGAAAAGTTTCACTTTTACCTGGTAATCGTCATTGCTTGCCTTCCGGCAGCTTTCCCTCAATTGGGATCCCAGCGTTGGCCTCTGCAAACCTGAATGATATCTTCTTTCGCTCCACTAAACCTTGAGTAATCTAACTCCCCTTCAGCTTCTTCTCCGTAGTTGAATCATTTTCCCTTATATTCCGCATTGGCTACCTCAGCTCCACCCTTGGTTCTGATGGCTCCGCCCTTGGCCCTGTTGACTCTGCCATTGGCGCTCAGCTCTGCTCTTGGCCCCGTTGGCTCTGTCGTTACCCTTGCTCAGCCTCGCCCTTGACCCTATTTAGTTTCGAAGTACTTTTGCCGTTCCTTTCCGTACCATACTAAATGGCAAGCTCCTCAACGACGACACCATCAACCCATGGGAGACTTGATGCAACTAGCCTCTAATACCACTTGTTGGGGTTCGACAACCGGATTCACACACAGCCCAGATCCGGCACAGCAAAAAACCCGAACCCCTGTCAGTCGACAATCACCAAATTAGTAGAGCACAAGAAACAAAAAATTGCACAACATTTTTAACTTGAAAACTCTTCATAAGGCGAAGGAAAAAACCACGGGATAAACTCCGAATAAGGTTTTCACTATATAAAATCGGTTACAAAAACTCCCGAGACAGACTATCCGCTACACACCCGAGACAGGACAAGAAAAACAACTCCAGAATAAGAAAACTCTCCTTCACTCTTATCTCTCTGTTTTTCTTCTCTCATTTTTTTCACTGGCAGTGCACTTCGCTCACTGAAATTATAAGTGTGGCGGTAGACGGCGAACGATGAGAGCTCCTTTCTGCACTCCTGCTCCGTTTCACTCTCCTTCCACGTTTCACCGTAGCTATTGCCACTACTACTTCCATCTACCGTTCCTGCAGCCGCTGCCGCGGCTGCTAGCCTCTTCCCTTTTTGTATATCTGCTTGTCTGTAAGCTTGAAGTGCCTAGTGTGCTTTTTAGAAAGACCATGGCGCCAAATTCATCTGCTCACTTGGCCCGATTCTTTCAGATAATTTGTCACACCAACTTGGTCTTTTCCTACGATTCACCAGTTCTCGCGCTTTCCCAGACATGCGTATTCTACAGGTCAACCACTCTACTCAGACAGCGTAAACTCTACAGGTCAGCTACCTGCTTTGTAAAATTTATCAACTCAGGAAGGTCAACTGGTCTACAAGTCAGCTACCTGCTCTGTAAATCTTACCAATTTTGGCCCTTAGCATCACTCCTGCAATAGCACTCCGAAAATCTACTCTGGATTTCCATCACCAAATGCCACTCTGGCATTTACACTACGAAAATCAACTCCGAATTTCCTCTCTAACAAATGCCATTTCGACATTCGCACTCCGAAAATCTACTCCAGATTCCCATCCCGAAATGCCACTCCGGCATTTGCACTCCGAAAATCTACCCCGGATTTCCTCTCCAGCAAATGCCACTTTGACATTTGCACTCCAAAAATCCACTCTGAATTTCCACTCCAACAAATTCTACTTTAGAATTTGCCACTCCAACAAATTGGTTACTCTGAAATTTGCCCATCCGGCAAATGATTACTCCGAGATTTGCCCACCTGGCAAATAGTCATTCTGAGATTTGTCTAACTGGTAAATGGTTTTCTCAAATCTTTACTATAAGCAGTTTGCAGCACTCTGAATATCACACAAAACCTGTGTGATCCCCTGATGACACTTCCGTTTGTTAAGTCACCCACAAGAGAGTGACAAAACCCAATAAACTTTCCCTCACGACCTTGTGGGGAAACTTTTGCCTTTACCCGGCGACCGTCATCGTCTACCTTCCGTCAGCTTCCCCTCAATTGAGATCTCGGCGTTGGCCTCGACAAGCCTAAATGATATATTCTTTCGCTCCACTGAACCTGGAGTAGTCCAACTTCACTTTAGCTTCTTCCTCGCGGTCGAATCATTCTCTATTGCATTTCGCCTGGGTCACCTCAATTCCACCCTTGGCTCTACTGGCTTCGCCTTTGGCCATGCTAGGCACCGCTGTTGGCCCTACACAGCTCCGAAGTGCTTTTACTATTCTTTCCCGTGCCATCCTAAATGGCAAGCTCCTCAACGATGACACCATCAAGCACTGAGAGACTTGATGCAACCAGTCTCCAATACTATTTGTTGGAGTTCAACACTCAAATTCACACACAACTCAGATCCAGCGTAGAGGAAAACCCAAAACCCCATCAGTCAACTAATCTGCAAGTCAGCTATCTACTCTACAAATCTTACCAACTCTAGCCCTTGACATCACTCCTATAAAAGCACTCCGGAAATCCACCGATTTTCACTCCGAAAATTCACTCCGGATTTTTACCGCCAAATGCCATTACGACATTTACACTTTGGAAATCCATTCCGGATTTCCTCTCCAGCAAATGCCATTCTGGAAATCTACTCTGGATTCCCATCGCTAAATGCCACTCCGGCATTTGCGCTCTGGAAATCCATTCCGGATTTCATCTCCAGTAAATGCCACTCCGACATTTGCACTCTGAAAGTCCACTCCGGATTTCCACTGCCTTCCACTCCGGCAAATTTCACTCAGGAATTTGCCACTCCAACAAATTGGCCACTCCGGAATTTGCCCAACTGGCAAATGGTCACTCTAAGATTTGCCCACTTGACAAATGGTCACTCCGAAATTTGCCCAACTGGCAAACGGTCTTCTCTGGTCTTTGCTGTATCTAGTTGGCTGTACTCCAAATATCACACAAAACCTGTGTGATCCTCTAATGATGCTTCCGTTTGTTGAATCGCCCACAAGGGAGTGACCAAACCTAATACTAGTTCATATCCTTTATTCTCCTATATATTGTTTCAGCTTCTCATGGACCTCCTTGCACCACTACCAGCTTCCTTCACTACAATAAAAGGGACCACAATGGCTATAAAAGATTGGTTTTGTTGTTACATTTATTTTATAAAATAACAATGGCAATTAACAACACAACCTGAATTTTTGATGAGAAAAGTTAAAACAGGGGAAACAATAATGAGAGAGAACAAAATAATACTATTCGGTCATTAGTGACTATAGAGTTGAAATTTAGAGTATTTGTCTTCAGATTGAAGCAATTTTAAGGACAAAATAGAGTGACAAGCTTGACAGTAAGGACAATTTTTTATTACTCACAAAACATGGTCATTTTCTCACTTTTCTTGTAAAGCTTTCAGAATGGTTCACTCTCTGTCAATTGCCCAACGACTGACTTCATTTTGTCCCTTTTCTCGTAAGGCTTCTAGAATTGTTCACTCTCTTTCAATTCTCCAACGACTTCCTTGGTTATTCTTTGAATACATTTAGTTATAGCATCCACATTTTGCTAATAATCTAGTTGAGAACTTGAGATTCCAGAGTGCTTTCTTCCATCATCATCTCTAAAAAGAGAGTACTCTTGTACCGTTAAATTCCACCATTTGGGATCTTCATTTTACCCTCCATAACAAATTCAAACCATACACATTTTACAACATCATGTTAGTAGTAGCATGTCCTACAAGCCAATTATATTTGGTTTGGTGGGTTACTATTTATATATCTTCCTATTTAGTTATATTTGTAAAAGGCATTTATCTTTATTATACTTCATCTTATTACAATCTACATGATAAAATACTAAGACTAGAGCAATGCTTTTATAATTATGATGAGATCTTATTTTTGAGCTATAACTACTTAAAACTCTAGCCTAAAATATTATCGGTCATAGGATCACTGAGATAGGATATTAGTAATTGATTATACCTGTGCAAATTATGCTAACCCTTCAAAGGAGGAGGCGACCGAACTCATGATCACTTGACATTATGGCAAGTGCGCAGGTGTTTATTAAAGAATGAGTTCATTGAATTGACTCAATTGAGGATATTTTGAATGGACGCTTTGCTTGGATTTTAACGAAAGCCCCGAGATAGAATTTGTACATATGATCTTTAAAATTGAGATTACCTTAATATCTAATATACGGTTCATTATATTTCAATATTATTAATATTATCTAAATATGGATATATAGAGATAATTATTGGAAATGAAAAAAAGTATATTGAGATAGATAAGTTATTTATAAAGTAACCATTTTAGCATAAGGAAGATGTCCCATGTGATCAATTGAATCAATAATTTATGAATCCCTCGCCAAGGTAGATTATAAATTAGAAAGACGTCTCTAATTTCATTAATTGAATCATTTGTTCAAAAATTATAATACAAATGATATAAGGGTTAATATTTTTTCCACATCTTTAGTTTGTTGGGATATATGATGGTGGTATGAATTTCATTGCATAATGATTTTTATGGACAAGTTCATTTAATAGATGATTATTTTATTCACTTCATCAAGATGGTCATAATATACTAGTGGGCGCCACTAGTGACTTGTAATTACTCTTAATTACTTATTATAAATAATTAATTTGAAGGAGAATTGAAAGGGTTCAATTCAATTGTAACTAAAAGGTGTTCTACTTAGTTAAATAAAATTTAATATTTTCTACAATAAGTTTAATTTTAAACCTAATGAGTCACAAATATTATAATATCACACTTATTGTAATTTGAAAAATATTTCCTTATTTATTAATCATGTTCGAAGTTGTTGCGTTCTGGTTCCACGGAGCTCGCTATGGCCGCGAGTTGGAGATGGTGAGGGCAAGTCTTCGGATGACTTGCTATGGCCGAGAGATGCAGGGTGTTGACCACCCAGCCAGATCTCTCGGGGTACGTTCAATCGGATGCGTGGTTCCCAGGCAACACAAGTGGGTGACTTGTTGGACACGAGATGAGGATTGAGACCAGATATTTTAAGTGAAAAACCTCCTCTTGAATGGGGAGGAAAAACCACTAGGCTCAGGGCTTGTAAAGAGCTTCACTATATGGGTTGGAGATTTTACAGAGTACAGTTGTGAGGGTTAATCTCTTCCCTATCTCTCGTTTTGTGTTTATCTCCTAAGGAAGCTATGCTCACTAGGAGCTTTTTTACACGTCTTTGAGGAGTTGAGCGTGGAGAGGGAGAGCGCTTGGTGGAAGCTTGTGGGGCCTAGAGTCATGAATCTGGAAAGCTCTCTCTCCCTTGCGTGTCTCTCTTTTTTGGACCTCTCGCTGGAAAGGAGGTCTTGCCGTGTATTTATAATGGAAGTCGGTCCGTCGGGGAGTGGACACGTGTCGTCCATCCGGCGGTTGAGGAGCTGGTCCACTAGCCTCCTTTAATGCAGCTGAGATGTGGAAAGAGACATGCGTACGGCGCCGCTGCAGCCTTTTAGTATGTCAGGTGTATAGGAATCAGATATCTGCCCTGATTTGACCAAGCATGCTTTGCGGATACGGCGATAGGCAGTAGCAGCAGGCTTTCTTGGAAACTGACGAAGTAGGCCAGCTGGCATTCTCGGCTGGGACGGGCGGTTCTCGTCTGGTTACGAATCCTCTTGAAGCTCACAGCTTGTGGGGAGAGAACGGCTCTTGTGGGTCCCCCTGGGGGAAAGTCTGGGAGGTTCTTCCTGTCCGCTCGGGTAGTGCGAGACCTTTTGGGCTCTCGGCCCTTGGGCCTCTCACTTGGGCCATCTGGTTTTTTGTGAGGACGCCTCTGGGCTTTCTTGTTTGGGCCGTGCTTTTATGGGCATTCACACTGGGGCCCAGCATAGCCCCCCATGCCAAAGGATCCGAGGTTCTCGGTCGTTTGGCATGAAGTCGTCGGCCTACTGGAGATGTCGGTTGTTCGCGAGCATGCATCCTGGTGGCGAGCTCTGTGTTGACTTCGACAGGTGGTTGCCCTCAAACCTCTTCTGGGCCGCCGTTTCACTTTCCTGCTGGGGCATTAAATGACATATCCTGCTGATGTGACGTGCGATCAGGTGCCTTGGGAAGGAAAGACTGCCAGAATTCTGAGGCGAATGGCCTGTCGACGCGTGGCGAGGGTAATGAGTACGTTTTCCGTACTCTAGGGTTTATTTAAACCATCAGCTGCCTTTGGTCCTTTCATCTTCGTGTCTGTTTTCCGTTTCCTTCTTTGATTCGAGCTTTGTTTATTCTTTCTTTCGGTTTTCATGGCGCCTGGAGTTAGGAACATTGCTTCCAAGGTGACGCTTGATAAGCTCACAGAGATTCGGGCTCGGTACCAGATTCATGAGTCTATGGTTATGATGATTCCGGAGCCGCATGATAGGGCGTTGTACTCTCCAGATGGCTTTCTCACCGTTTATGAGGCTCACCTCAAAGGTGGGCTACGGTTTTCCATTCCGTTGGACCTCTATGACATCATGAGGGCGCTTGGCGTGCCTCTCGCCAGGCTTCAGCCGAATGCGATGAGGTATCTGGTGTCCTTGTGCGTCTTCTTCCGCTGTCATGAGAGGCTCTTGACTCCTCTTACGGTCAAGGTGTTGTTCCGCTTTACGCAGAGCCCTGACTGGATCGTGATGACTCCTCGCCCGGAATTTTCTTCGCTGTGTGGTGGCAACCCGGATTCCACGAGGGGGTGGAAAGACAAGTTCTTCTTCCTTGGCGTTCACGAGCACTGGGCCATTCCCACTTCGTGGGGGAATGTGGCTAGCCAGTACTGTTCTGACCCCTCTAGGGAGGAGCGGAAGGAAGTGAAGGCACGCACGGACTTGGTGCTGGCCAATCTGTGGACTTTCCACTTGAACAAGCGCAATATCTGGCTGGGCGCTGACAAGCTCAGGGAAGCCAAGTGGGAACCGCGGGACGAGGCTCCCGGCCCAGTTCCTTCGAGAACTGGGGGACCCACTGCTGAGCGTTCCTCGAGTGATGATGAGGATTTTGATATCGAGGACATGAGCGACGCTGACGTGGCTGTTTCTCTGCCTACGAGGTCGGGGGCTGGCTCTTTTTCTGAGTCCTCGAGGCCTGGGGGCCTCGCCTTCGCTGCCACTGCTAATACCTCGGCCGAGCCCTCAAGAGCTGCTGAGCGGAACAGAGAGCTTCTTGAGTCCCAGACCTCTTGTGATGATGATGATGACGACGTTCCTCTGATTAAGAGGATGAGGACTGGAGCCTCTCTTCCGGGGCCCTCGGGGTCTGGTGGCTTCGCCTTCACTTCCACTGCTGATCTGCCTGCCACACCCGCAGAGGTTTTTCCTCAGAGTGCGCGGTCCTCGGACATTCAGCCCCCCAGTGATGACTTTGTCCCCGGTGCTCCCGTTATTTTGCCTGGTGACGTCTCGGGCAGGATTGATCATCCTCCCGAGGACATAGGAGGCTGGAGTGCCGCGAGGGATTCTGAGAGGGGGATGTCGGCTGAAATGATCCGGGAGATGGTGGAGGTCGTGGATTTGAGTGTTGACGAGCCGGCGCCTCCTGGCCCTTCTTCTGAGCGTCCTGTTGTCGCAGAGGCCGAGCGGTTGCCTGAGGCTTTTAGGGGCGCTGACTTCGAGGCGAACCTTCAGGTGGCTCTGTTAGCTGATGAGTCTGTGACTGAGGCGGCGCCCACGGGGCTTAGGAGCGGCCCGCAGGAGTCCGAGTCCCAAGTGGAGTATGGCCCAGGGGATGACCCTCTGGTTTCTGAGGTAGCCTGTCGCTTCCTTCCTTTCCTTGCCTTTCATTGTTCATGCCTTGATGAATTTTCCTGTGGCAGCTCCAGAGTTTGATAGCCGGCCTCAACGGGTTGGTGGGAGTGATCGCCCAGTGCCGCCTGGAAGTGAGGTCTTCGAATGCTACTCGTGAAGCTGCGCAGCGGGCAGAGGCGGAGTTGGCTGGGGCAAAGGAGAAGATTGCTTCTCTTGAGGCAACCAACAAGGATCTACGACTTAGGCAGAGCCTCCTTCAGGAACGAATCCTCTCTCTGGAGGAGAGGTTGAGGACGTCCGTGCAGATTGCTGAGATGGCCCCTGTGCTGGATGGCAAGTTCCGGGACGGTGTCAGCATGTGCCGCCGAGTGGCGCGATTGATCCGTCCGCGGTTTCCTGTGGCCGTCCTCGATCCCAGGAACGCTGGTGCCTTGAGCATGGAGGACTTGTTCGGCGTCGATGGCAGGCCTTTCCCTGGTCCCCTTCAGGCAGGACCTGATAGCGGACCTCTTACGCCTGAGGAGGTGGTTCCGGCGGAGCAGACGGGATCTTCGGGAGCTCATGGGGCTCAGAGAGGAAGAGGCCGAGCGGCACTCCCCTGACGTGCTGCTTCATTGTTCTTATTATATTTTTTTTTGTCACACTTGTACAGAAGATCTCTTTTTATGAATAAGACTTAGTCCTTTTTGCTTCAAAACTTCGTACGTTCCTCTCGCGTCTTATTTGTATGCATGTTCTCTCTTTTTTTTTTTTTTTGCGGCGCGTTGTCCAGCGCCTAACTTTTTGTTCCAAGTCGGGCGACTCCTTTCAGATATTCGACTTCTTACCCTTTTTGGACTTTAGGCATCCAGCCTTTTCAGGGACTTCTAGCCCTTAGCCTCCTTGGAGTATTCTCGTCGTCGGATTTCTAGGGTCGCTTAGTCGCGGTTGAACTTCTGAGTTATGACCTCAAGGGCCCGGCCTCTGGGACCGCTCGGTCACAGCCGAGTTTTTGATGACCTCAAGGGCCCGGCCTCTGGGACCGCTCGGTCACAGCCGAGTTTTTGATGACCTTAAGGGCCCGGCCTCTGGGACCGCTCGGTCACAGCCGAGTTTTTGATGACCACAAGGGCCCGGCTTTTGGGACCGATCGGTCACAGCCGAGTTTTTGATGACCTCAAGGGCCCGGCCTCTGGGACCGCTTGGTCACAGCTGAGTTTTTGATGACCTCAAGGGCCCGTCCTCTGGGACCGCTTGGTCACAGCCAAGTTTTTGATTGACCTCAAGGGCCTGGCCTCTGGGATCGTTCGGTCACAGCCGAGTTTTTGGATGACCTCAAGGGCCCGGCCTCTGGGACCGCTCGGTCACAGCCGAGTTTTTGATGACCTCAAGGGCCCGGCCTCTGGGACCGCTTGGTCACAGCCAAGTTTTTGAATGTTGGATGTCACGCGTTGCTGGTTGCTTCCCGCTGCTCCGAGGCCGGGCCCGGATCTTCGCAGGAAGCGGTTGAGGAGAGAGCATGGAAACACTTCGTTGTAAGGGTAAAAAATGCACATTTTATTAATGCATATTTTTCTTACATGGAGTGGTCTCAAGGCTTTTTGTCCTTTTTTCTTCTTTTTTTTTTAGTCCGCGCCCATGATGGCCTTGCCCCTCGAGCGGCGTGAGCGGCTGCTTCCTGCTGCTCCGGGGCCGCGCCCGGGTCTTCGCAGGAAGCGGTCGAGATATCCTTCTGTTGCCAGCCGCTCGAGTTCCGCCTGGAGCTTCTTGCAGTCCTCGGTGTCGTGGCCGCGGCTGCCATGGTAATGGCAGTATTCCCATTGGTCACCTCCCTCCGGGTTCCTCAACGCCTTGGGCCATCTTAGGAACCTTTCGTCCCTGATCTGCCTCAGGATGTTGGTGAAGGAGTCAGTGAAGGCCAATGGGTCTAAGTGTTTTTCTTCCCCAAGGACCATCCGTTCGGGTATATCGCGCCCGGACGGTCGCTGGGTCTTCTGGTGGGCGCTCGCCCTTCTGCTTCCTTCCCCTGTCCTCGGGGGCAGGGGGTCTTCTGGTGCTGCCGGCTGGGTTGCTTCGCCGGCTCTGGGTCCAAAGACTGTCTTCCAGAGCCTTTTGAGCCCCCTTCTTGATGGGGCCGGACTCATGGACTTCTTTTTGTTGAGGTAGTCCCTCAACTCGCCAGGAGCCCGCGCCGACTGCTGTCGTCTGAGCGCCGCGGGGCGCGGGCTTTCGGAGCGTGGGCTCCTAGAGTGTTCGCCAGCCTTCTGCTGGAGGCCGCGGACGGCCCTTGTGAGGCTGTCCACCTTCTGCGCCAGTTTGCGCATGCTGGTGCCGGGGCCGCCGCTCGTTCTGCCGCCCGACGGGAGACACTCGTCGTGGCGGTCTTCTCCTCGGGTGGACGTGCTGCCTTGTCTGCTGAACATCCTTGGGGCGTTGCTTGTTGTTGGGGGGTGGGATGCCTTGAGTTTTTTGTTCTTCCCACAGACGGCGCCAATGTTGCGTTCTGGTTCCACGGGACTCGCTATGGCCGCGAGTTGGAGATGGTGAGGGCAAGTCTTCGGATGACTTGCTATGGCCGAGAGATGCAGGGTGTTGACCACCCAGCCGGATCTCTCGGGGTACGTTCGATCGGATGCGTGGTTCCCAGGCAACACAAGTGGGTGACGTGTTGGACACGAGATGAGGATTGAGACCGGATGTTTTAAGTGGAAAACCTCCTCTTGAATGGGGAGGAAAAACCACTAGGCTCAGGGCCTGTAAAGAGCTTCACTATATGGGTTGGAGTGTAACGACCCAAAAAAAAAAAATTTTGAATAAGGAAACGTTAATCATCAGGTCCGGTCAACGTCCGTTGACCGGAAATTCAAAGGTGAAAAAGTCCGGAAATCTCATTAAGAAAATTGCTGTCCGGATTTCCATATGAAAATTCAGTCCGGATTATTTCTTAAAAGCACTCCGGATTCTTGAAGTAGAAACGCGTCCGGTTTTGCCTGAAAGAAATCACTTCGGATTTCCGAAGTGAAAAACCAGTGCTTAAAACGCTCAGGATTCTCGACGCGTCCGGATTACTCCGGATTTCAGGAGTAAAATGCCATCCGGACTTGTTGAAGAAGTCCGGTCACTGTTT
>JAODPA010016612.1:0-13220 GCA_025585075.1 Nepenthes mirabilis
ATTTCTTGTAATATTTTTATGTAAATATACATTTTTAAAAACTAATATTCTACGACTTGATCCAAATCAAACCTATGATTATGATTGAATTTGATCTAAGCTGCTTCATCCCTATTTGCAAGGCCGAATTTTTAAGCTAAACCCATCCCGAGTCTAGCTGGTGTCCAAATATGATCATGTCTTCTGTAAATACTCTCTTATTTTGTAAGTCTCAAATTACAATAGATCGTTCAGATGCTGTAATATTTGCTCTAATTTTGTATGATTTATTTGTTACATTTCTTTTTAGCATGACTTGATTACGTCTATACCTTCGAAAATTTTGCTGAATAAAATTATTATAATCACTTTAAAATTCAACACGATCGATTCTCTGCCGCACATACCAATATCCAACCAAAGTAATTTTAATTCGCCAGACCTACAACCACAACCCAATAGTTCTTATCCTTACTCTCCATCCAAAAACACATTCTAGTGTTGTTGACCATCACAACCTAAGTAGCATTTGCATGTAATTTCAGATTCGATATGTTTCGATGCGATCAAGCCAAACAGCAGAAGCCAACAAAGTATGATATTCAGTGGGAGAATCCATTCTTCGTACCAGAAAGCTCAAAATTTGAAAGTCTGTAAATTGTTAAGAACCATGGTACGTAAAAATTCTCACGACACATAAAAAAGTTAAAGCCGCTACACTATATTTAAAATATTAAAAAATAAAAAAAGAATTGATTTGTTAATTGTTTTAACCACTGATGCTTAATCATATTACGTAACGATATTTTGTCTATCTGTCATAACGCAACGGATTAATGAGACGAGGATCAGCAGAAAAAGAACGACTGATTTTATTTGTGAAAACATCCACAAGGCACTAATACAATTTCAATTGCAATCAACAGTTTCATAAATGGGAAATGGCCACGTTTATGCGTCTTGCGGTATCATAACTAGAGTATATTATTAAAATTATTTCACATAATATAATAAATATTCAATAATTTATTAAAAATTAAAATATTATATGACTTCATTACATATTTTTTTAAAAAAAAAATTTCTCTTTTTAATTATTTATTGTGCATGGGGGATGGTTTTTTAAATAGTAATATGGACAATTTTTCGGACTTAGTTAAATGAAGTTTCGTAGACGTTCCACTCGATTTCCGATATTAAAAACCTTTTAGAAAATTATAGTTAATTCTTTACACAATATTTTATAATGAATATATAGAGATAATTTTCCAATGCTTCTAGGAAAAAACGCTAAACATAAATTCAAATATCTCATTATTCTTTAATTTCGCATTATTGAGTTGTGAAATAATATGTGAATTGATTTTAGTTAGGTGGAGTTTTAAACATGCATAATTCAAATGCAGGAAACCAAGATTCAAATCTGCGAATCTGTGGCATCAACAAAACTTTACTCGAGAATCAGAACATGAACAGTGGCAAGATATTTGGAAGTGTACCTTCCTCCACCTAGTTGTCCGTTGTGCCGAGCGAAGCCATAGCCGGTAACTCCAAGTAGTCAAAGTCATCAGTCACTCCTGCCTGCAAGAAGATAAACAAAAGTAAGCAAAATCTTTTAGAAGAATACACTCTAAGCTCAACAAGCCCATACTATGAAGACGACAGCTGATTGTACAATGAAATATTTGGATATATTTGTGAGGAAAAACAACAATAGGCTACACAGCTATGAAGAAATCAGATCTAAGTGGTTTATTCATATGGGGAGCACGAGAATGTAGCTATCGAGTTCATCTGCACTTAAAATATAGAACGGCAAAGTGAAGAAATCATTGCTAGAGATACCTCCTTGTACATGTTTTCCAGCTGCTCTTTAGCCTGAGGAAAATTGTTTGAACACCATTGTCGCAGAGTGAAGATGTTGTCTGCATAACATTTCGGCCAGACGCATTCGGTGTTTGTTTACATGTCCTGTGAGCTATATACCCTCCAACAGAGGAAAAGGAAGAAAAGGAAGGAGAAGAACCTGTCCATCTGTTAGCTGCTGAATAAGCAACCCCAATTGCTTGTTCTGCCAACATTAACATTCAAGAATCAGTATCTGCATTTAGCTGAAAGGTTCAGTAATTATGAATAGTATAAGCAGGCTAGCTGTATTAAATTGGTACTTAGATATGGGGCACACGTCAATTGTGGATTTATGGGGTGCATATATAACACCTATGTAGTATTTAAAAATTATTTTTGGTAGTTTTATTTCCGACATTTAACTAGTAACCATCATTTCAACCAAAATTCAACATATTTTTAATGTGTTATATATTTTTTTTAAATAGTCAGGTCCCAACAGCTTCAAAAGTGAACAGAAAATATAAGAAAAGATGTGAAAAGGGAAAGGTTAAAATTTAAGACCATTCTTATTAATTATTTATTAGAAGAAAAAATTGATAAGAGTAAGATAATCTTATTTTTATAGGAGATTATGAGTTTGATTTGTTAGTACAAACCACAGTCAAACAAAAATTTATTACATTATTAAGGTAATTCATATAAACTTTTTTATATTTGTAAGGGGCAAATAATATTTTAAAGAAAGTAGCGTTGAAATAGGGATAAGTAAGAACCCTGAACTCATTGTTTCGATGATAGCTGGATCGTTGTCTGCATATTGCGCCATCTCATCCTAATTAGAATACACAAACACAGCTAAGAATCTTGAAATAAGATGTACAAGTAATTGACATGACAAATGAGGAAAGGTGAGACCAGACCTTCAATTCATTATAGTTTGACTCAACGGATTTTAGCTCATTTAAGGCTTCCTCTCTTTCGTCCTTTGAAACAAATACAAATAAGATGTAAGTTGTCATTACTAACAGCATGAAATTTAGAAATTACCAGATGAATCCCAACATACTTACAGATTCTTCCCTTCCCTTCTTCAGGGAATTACGCCGTTCTACTAGTTCTGCAAAGCGCTTCTTGCCACTTTCAAGATCGGACTCCAGCTTGTGACGCACATTTCTCAGCTGTGTGACGGGAAATCTTAATTGACTTACGGAACTGAAGAGTTATGTGAAATCGTGATACGGAAATGAGCTAAAATGGAAATTTTGAACTTTACCTGATTTCCAGCAGTGCTAGGAAGGCTCCAGAAGTATATCTGGAAAAATTCAGAAGATACAAATCATTAAGTTTTTGCACAGAAGACAGACGAGTTTCATGTACTCGAATGACCAACTGAAAAACAAATTGTTTTCATTTCAAACACATGATGACACTTCATGCTAGCAATGCCAAGTCTGAGCGATTAATCGAATTTGAATGTAATGTTTTATTGAATATGCTCACCGAACTTCCTATCTTGTCCTTCAAGACAAGATCATCATCCACTAGACTTTGGACGACATCCTTCACTGACTGGCTGATGACCCCTTTCTTTGGCCCCAACTTCTCAAGCTCCTTAAGCTGAAATTTTCGAAATTGAATAAGAAAACACACTGCAAGAATGTAGAAATTAACTATTATAGGTAATATTTGAGGAACATTATTTAAAGTGCTAAACAGTAGGAGAACCACAGGCATTCTAGAAAGTCTGGAATCAAGGGGAAAAAGTCTCTCCATATTTTGGCATCACGGCTATTCTTCTGAACTATGCCAACAAAACCAGTACCGACATAGAATTGTTGGATGATAATTCTTCTCATCCATGTTTGAGTCGAATCTTCTGTAAACTTAAGTAAATGAAAGGAACTGTAGAGATATGTCGATGCAATAGATGATGATTCGAGAGAAAGGTGGCAATGAGTAGCATGTATTATCTCAACAAGTTGTATACGAAAATGTTAAGGTAACGGCCACAACCAAAAAGGCCAATGACGTTGATTTGTAGTTATGTTGTTGTTGGGTTATAGGTCACTTCCGTATGGATCCCATACCCATTTAACATGTTCGATGACTTGTATAAGGATACATGTATATTGTACTGATCTAGAAAAAATAAAGTGTGACGCACGATAGGCACTTGATTTTCGCATGTATGCTGATTCCACATTGGAAGCCACCCAAGGAACACACGAGAGATGCACGAGTGTGATTTCTCGATTGACCAACGTCCAATGTATGCATGAAAAGGCGCTCGAGCGATGATTCTGATATAAATATACCTGACGCGTTTTAGGGTTAACCACTTTATAATTTCTGAGACCTAGAGCACCCACGTTGTGAAAAAAAAACAAAGAAAAAAAGAGAAAATTGAGAAAAGGAAAGTTCAAACATCTGATTGAATTTCAAATCGCGTTCCAATCTTCACCGATCTTGAACACACTGTTCTTAAAATTGAGAAAAACTTTTTGCCGATCTTATTTCTTCTGTTTCGTCTTATGCTCATTATTATTCGGATTTATTTGTTACAAGGTATTATATCTTTATATTTATTGGGGTTTATGTAACCGAATATATATTGTATAGTGGATATTTCGGATGTATAGTCTAGTTGTTTTTCTCTCTTATCTAAAAGTGGAGTTTTTCATGTAAAATCGTGTGTCCTCTATTATTTATAATTATTACTTATTTGTTGTTCGTTGTCGATTATTTTCTCACGATTCAAATAAGTGATTCAGTCCTAACAATTGTTCCCCTTAAAAGTGTCATGGTTGCACTCGCTGACTATTTTTTGTACAACACAATTGATTAAAATGAAGTTAGCAGCCAAAGCATTAGTTTTCATGGTTTCCCCCCAATTTGGGGCTCTGCCATGCTCTTATCACATAGTTTTGACTAATTAGCTCCAAAAATAACTCGTTACAAATGGTTCACAGTAGAAGTCGTGTCTTTCGTTTCTGGACAACTGGTGCTAAACGGCGTCAAGAATACTGATCCATTCGTCTCCAGCTGCCACCTAGCTGAAAGCGAATTAATGTAGAAATATCTCATATCAGTAAGTTTATATACTGCCATGTCGTTCAGAATCCCAGATTCAACTACATAATAACCTATTGAGTTTTGATCACTTTCTTGTGGGTGTCTCAATAAATTAAAAGTTATCGAAAGATCACGTGAAGTTCGTGCGAAGATCGGAATGTTCACGCGCTGCGAGCGGCCAAGAGACAGGGGCCAAGTTAGGCTTTCGAGGCTTCCTCGAGTGGAGCTTGAGCGCTGATTCTAGATTACTTGCCAGGACACCACGCTTGAGTCGCGCTTGTCTGGAGCTAGAGTGCGACTTGGGCCTATAAAATCACGCGAATACAATTTAGGGTTAAGGATTCCGAAATCAATCTCTACAATGGGTGCCGCACAGAGAGAAAGGAGAGAAGATGAAGAGTTTTGATATCCGATTGAGGTCTAATTTAAATTACATTCTTTACTAAGGTTGGGTATGTCATTTTGGAGATAATTTTTGGAAGTATATTTTCATTTGGTTACTTTTATTTCTCGTTGTATTTATCTTGTGGGTTGCCGGATGTGTTGAGACGGATTGTAATCACCCATTCTTCACTTAGGTTTATAGTGAAGGGACTTAAGAAACGGTTATTGTAACCGACACTTTTATAGTAGATTTATTTGGAATTTGTCTCGTAATTTTTCCCTGAGCTAAAACGAGTTTTTCACGTTAAAAACGTTATACATTATTGTGTTTTTTGTACTCATAATTTTGGTGGCTGATGGTTGATGGGAGGTTCGGGTTTATTCCACTGTGTCAAGTTGTGTATATTCGAGTCAAACTCCAAAAATAACAGCTTTTCATCCAAATAGATAGAAAGCATGAGAATGCAGTGGCTCTATTGCAAATTGTACTTACAAGGTAGAAATCTTGTGAATCGTAAAATATCTGAAGCATCTTCTCACGCTTCTCCTCCAGTGAAAGACCTCTCTTCTTTGACTACACGACAGTAATAATCTGAGTAAGAGTTTTCATAAATGAACAAAATTTCATCTGGAAACAAATAGAACCTGTAGCTTTTGAATCATCACTGTTTTGATGTAAAGATAATGAATTCAGTTTGGTTATTCAATGAGAAAAACCATCTTTAGATGATTCGAAATCGGAACTTAGCATAAGCAACCCCGAACCACAAATTGTTAACAAATTAGATTAGTGGATCACAAGGTGCTCATGCTGATTTATCAAACTAGTAAAAGTAAAAAACTGGCAACACTAAAACAGGCAAATCAATGCATGCGGCATTGCAGACTTAGGAGAACTCAACGGTGATTTCTGTTGGCGGGCAATGGGCAGCCTACAGACCTGAATACAAGAACAGTTTTTTCTGTTGGCCGGAATGGACAGACAATAGATAAAGCACACTAGCACTGTGAAGTAAAGACATAAGAAGAGAAATGGACACTAAATTTTACGTGAAAAACCCTTCTGAAATAAGGGAAAAATCACGGGACACTAGATCCACAAAGAATCACTAAAGTATAAGAAAATTATAGGAGGCGAAAATAAGAATAGAGCAAAAGTAAACAAAAACCCTCTCACTTTGTTTTTATTTACTGCTCTCTTTCTTTTCACTTTCACTCATTTGTTACACTATTTCTCTCTACTTGACCGGTGTCTTCCCATTCTTCTTGTTCTTGCCCTTATACTCTTCGTTATATGTGTAATGTACATACATATAAATACGCCCCTTACCATAGCCCAATTTGGTGGTTGGTGTTCAACTTCTAAGGTATACTTGCATGCGCACGCCCTGTCCTGCAGCAGGTGTGCGCATGCCTGCTCCTGCAAACCAATCAGCCTTTGGAGTCCCGAGAATGACTTCTACCAACGACCCAAAATGGTAGGTCAACTGTACACCTTTTAGAATACAACAGTCATTCAGATATACCAAATACAGCATGTTAACTCTGTTGTTCGTCGTTTCATATTAGCTAGTCAACCACACTATTGACCGGTCGAAGTAATCCGTCCCGTTTCTTCAAACGACTCACAACTTATGACGATCAACATATTGACCGGAAGAGTTGACCGTCCAGAAGACTCCGGTAAACTTTGTTGACAGAACTTCCTTCCTCCTAGCACATTCGTGCTCCGTTCAAGTCCTAAGAACTTCTGCACGGGAGTGATTCCAACAAACTTCTCCTCACGATCGTGAGGAAGTTGAATCCATCATCCCGGCCAGCCTGCAACATACTTCATTCTTCCCCTTCGATAGAATCTTGGTCATTATGACTGCCCTGTTCTCTTCGGTGTCAACATTTTCCAGTGATAGTAGGCCAGCTTCCAATACATCTCTCACCTAATGATATCGCATATCAATGTGCTTTTATTTAGAATGGAGTGAGGAGTTCTTGTAGAGATGAATGACATTCTAATTATCACAAAATATTACATACTTTTCTTGTCTGAGGCCCAATTCCGGAACGAACTTCTTCATCTATAACATCTCCTTGTAAGCTTTCGTCAGGACAATATACTCGGTTTCAGTAGTAGAGAGAGAGACACACTTATGTAACTTGGACTTCTAGGAGACTGCTTCTCCTGCAAATTTCATCAAGTATCCAAAAGTAGACTTCCGATTGTCAACGTCTCTAGCCATATCAGCATTCGAGAAGTCCTCCAGTTGAGGTTTATCACTTCCAAGATACAAGCACCTCTTGGAAGTTTCTCAAATGTATCTCAGAATCCACTTTACTGCAGACCAATGCCACTTCCCTGGATTGGACATAAACCGGCTGACTGTGCCAACAACATAAGCTATGTCCGGCCTAGTGTAAATCAGGGCATATATGAGGCTTCCTACGGTTGAGGAGTAGGGAACGCCTCTCATGTATGTCTTCTCTTCGTCTGAAGATGGACACTGGCGACTACTCAACTTCTGGTGATTTGTCAGTGGAGTGCTGGCAAGCTTGGACTTGTCCATATTGAAGCGTTAGAGCATTTTTTCAAAATAATTTTCTTGAGACAACCATAATCTCCCTATCTCCCGGTCGCGAATGATTCTGACACCAAGAATCTGCTTCGCCTGTCCGAGGTCTTTCATGGCAAAGGATTGCCCAAGTTGCTCCTTCAATTTCTTTATCCGAGCAGCATTCCGTTCAATGATCAACATGTTGTCCACATATAGGAGAAAAATAACAAAATCATCATCGGAAAATCTCTGTGTGAATACACAGTGTTCACAAGTAGTCCGCCGGTACCCTTGACTGACCATGACCGACTCAAACTTCTTATACTACTGCCTCGGAGCCTGTTTTAACCCATACATGTTTTTCTTTAGACGACAAACCAGTTGCTCCTTTCCTTTAGCCTTGAACCCTTACGGTTGCTCCATATAAATTTCTTCTTCCAATTCACCATGAAGAAAAGCTGTTTGGACATCCATCTGCTCCAGTTCCAGGTTCTGAGCAGTTGCCAATTCCAACACGACCCTTATAGAAGACATTTTCACCACCGGAGCAAAGATCTCATCAAAATCAACTCCCTTTCATTGACTGAAGCCTTTCACTACTAGCCGTGCTTTATATCTCGGCTGCACAGTGTCTTCGAGCGTCTTTAGTCGAAAGACCCACTTATTCTTTAAGGCTCTCTTCCCCTTAGGAAGTTTAACTAAATCGAATGTGTGATTTTCATGGAGAGAACACATCTCATCCTTTATGGCTTTCGACCATTTCTCCTTGTTCTCATCCTCCATAGCCTCTTCATAAGTTTCAGGCTCCCCGACATCAGTGAGTATAACATACTCACAAGGCGATAGGCAGACGGACGAATGTCTGTTTCGTGAGGATCGTCTGACAGACAGATCCTCGACCGGTTGAAGGATGACTTCATCTTGACCTTCATCAGGAGTTATTATTTCCTCTCCATTGTGATCTTCTACCTCAGGACCATTGTGATCGACATTTACTTTGTCCGTCCGCTCGCCATTACACTTGACTTTTTTGCCAATATCCTTGATTGTTTTATTTTCAACGAAGGTTACGTCTCTTGACCGGACAAGTCTTCTTCCAATTGGATCATAAAATCTGTACCCCAACTCATCTTCCCATAATCCAGAAAGACGCACTACATCATCTTTGACTCCAACTTTATCCTTTCATCTCTTGGGATATGGACAAAGGCTTTACATCCAAATACCAGCAGATGATCATAAGATGGCCCCTTATTCGACCATATCTTCTCCGGCACTTCACCCTTCAAGAGTTTACTAGGCGACCTATTTATAATATAGGCTGCCGTCTTCAGTGCTACCCAGAAGTGTCCGGGGAGCTCAACTTCCGAAAGCATACACCGTACTCTTTCTAGAAGTGTGCGGTTCATCCACTCAACCACTCCGTTCAATTGTGGCGTCTTTGAAAGCGTATTCTGATACCTAATTCCATGTGACCGGCAATAAGCATCAAAGGACCCTATGTATTCACCGCCGTTGTCGCTTCGGACGGTCTTCATTTTCTTCCCCGTCTGTCGCCCAACAAGGGCGTGAAATTCCTTAAATACACCGAGGACCTGGTCTTTGGTTTTCAAATGATAGACGCACAGTTTTTTGGAACAGTTATCAATGAAAGAGACAAAATATTAAGCTCCACCAAATGACTTTTCTTTGAATGGTCCACATACATCTGTGTGGATGAGCTCAAACAGTTCTGTCTTTGGGGCGGACAAGTCTCCATGAAATGAGACTCTCCTTTATTTGCCGGCCAAGCAGTGAGGACACGTTCTTAATCCGTCATCCTTCACTCTGGTAATAATGCCCTTCCTGGCCAGATGATTTAGTTCGCGTTCACTCATGTGGCCCAACTTCTTGTGCCACAAGTTCTCGGTTTCCTTGCCGGTAGCAGCATTTACATCTCCGGCTGTTGCGAACGCCTTCATAATTTATAGGCCGGAGCACCTTTTCCCTCTTGCCACTACCAGAGAACCTCTGGTAAGTTTCCACTCACCTTCACAAAAGGTACTACAATAACCTTCATTATCCAACCGACCAACTAAGATGATATTGAGTTTGATGTCAGGAACGTGTTGAACGTCCTTTAACATCAACTTCGTCCCGTTATTGGTGATCAGCACAATGTCACCCTTGCCAACAATTTGGGATGTTCCTTCATTACCCATCCTTATCACTCCAAAGTTTCCTAGAATGTAGGATGTAAACAACCCCCAGATGATTCAATCCGCGTTCACTCATGTGGCCCAACTTCCTGTGCTACAAGTTCTCGGTTTCCTTGCCGGTAACAGCATTTACATCTTTGGCCGTTGCGAACGCCTTCATGATTTATAGGCCGGAGCACCTTTTCCCTCTTGCCACTACCAGAGAACCTCTGATAAGTTTCCACTCACCTTCACAAAAGGTACTACAATAACCTTCATCATCCAACCGACCAGCTAAGATGATATCGAGCCTGATGTCAGGAACGTGTCGAACGTCCTTTAACATCAACTTCGTCCCGTTATTGGTGATCAGCATAATGTCACCCTTACCAACAATTTGGGATGTTCCTTCATTACCCATCCTTATCACTCCAAAGTTTCCTGGAATGTAGGATGTGAACAACCCCCTTTTTGACGTAGCGTTCAAGGTGGCACCAGAATTAATCACCCAACCGGACTCCTCGTCCGTCAGGTTTGCCACGTTTTCTTCACATGTCACCAGGAGATCGCTTCCTGTGACCACTGAGACGGAGGACTTGTCCTCACTACGTTCCTTTTCTCCTTTCTTCTTCTCGGCGTTCTCGCGCTTTCACTTAAAGCATTGCTTCTTGATGTGGCCCTTTTTGTCACAATGATGTCACTCAAAGTTTTGATATCTTCGACGAGATTTGCTCCGTCCCTTCTCTCCAAGCTTCTAGCTTCGACCTTTACTTCGTCCCTTGGACTCGGTCACAAGTACTTCACTATGAGAAGACATCGAAACCCCTTGTGACTGCCTTGACTCATTCATGAGTAGAGCGGCGATGATCTCATCCAGTTTGAGAGTGTCTTTCCCAAACAACAACGTGGTAACAATATGATCATAAAAAGCTGACAGAGAGGCCAACAGCACCAATACCTTATCTTCCTCCTTGATTATCTCATCAAGGGCAGACATCTGTGTTACAATCCGATTAAAGTCGTCCAAATGCTTCTCAAAGCTGTCACCTTCTGACAACCGCAGGCTATAGAACTGTTTCTTAATATGAAACCTAGTTGTCAAGAATTTGAACTTATATCGACTTTCAAGCTTCTCCCACACCTCCGCCGGATCGGTCAAGCTAAGGACCTCTTGAAGCGTGTTGTCCGCTAGGTATAGTTTGATAGTGCAATTGGTAAGATCTCGTTTGTCTTGCCAGTCCTCCTCTGATAGGATTTTCGGCTTATCTTCTTTCTTCCTCAATACTTTGATTGTTCCTTCTCTAGTCAAGACGTTCCTCACCCTCTTCTGCCAGAGGATGAAGTTGCCGTACCCATTGAACTGTTCTACACTGAATGATAAGTTCTTTGAGGATGATGACGACATTCAAACGGAATTGTCAACCAGCCTCTAATTCCACTTGTTGGCTGGCAACGGGCGGCCTACAAACCAGAATACAATAACAGTTTCTTCTATTGGCCGGAATGGACGGCCAATTGATAAAGCATACTAGCACTGTAAAGTAGAGATAAGAGAAGAAAAATGGACACCAAATTTTACGTGAAAATCCTTCTGAAATAAGGGAAAAACCACGGGATACTAAGTCCATAAAGAATCACTAAGTATGAGAAAATTACAGGAGGCGAAAATAAGGACAGAGTAAAAGTAAACAAAAGCCCTCTCACTTTGTTTTCAAATACAACTCTCTTTTTTTTCACTTTCACTCCTCTATTACACTCTTTTTCTCTACTTGAACAGTGTCTTCTCTTTTTTCTTGTTCTCGCCCTTATTCTCTTCTCTATATGTGCAATGTACATATATATATACACGCCCCTCACCATAGCCTAATTTGGTGGTTGATATTCAACTTCCAAGGTCTGCTTGGATGCGCATGCCCTGTCCTGCAGCAGGCATGCGTATGTCTGCTTCTGCAGACCGATCAGCCTTTGGAGTTTTGAGAATGACTTCTACCAATCACCCAAAATAGTAGGTTAACTGTACACCTTTTAGGATACGACAGTCATTCAGATCTACCAAATACAGTATGTCAACTGTGTTGCCCGTTGTTTCATATTAGCCGGTCAATCACACCATTGACCGGTCAAAGTAGCCTGTCCCGCTTATTTAGACGACTCACAACTTATGACGGTCAACATATTGAGTGGAAGAGTTGACCGTCCAGAAGACTCCGGTCAACTCTATTGACCAAAATTCCTTCCTCCTAGCACATTCGTGCTCTGTCCAAATCCTAAGGCTTTTATACGAGAATGATCCCAACAATTTGAACACATCATCAATAGACTTCTAGAAATAAATAAATAACTTGCCGCGGCAAAATCGATCACCGTGAAGAAACTAGTGACAGTTAACTCGATCAAAATCAATTGCACGAACACCTCAGGCATGCTAGCCATCAACACTCCGCCCTCAATGCAGAGGCATGCAACTACAGAAACACAAGTTATTCATCGCATTTCCACAACTCAATTGGAATCTGAAGCTCAATAAGCAGATAAGTCTCGATCATTTGTCAATATTTTACATTCAAATTTCAAAGAGGTGAAAAGAGAACACAGTTTCAATGCAACATCAAATTGCAAAAATTCATACTGCCAATTAACATTAAAACCGCCTTAACAGATTGCACCGCGTTTTAATTCGTTGTCAATAGATAAATAAAACGAAGTGAAATAAATCGCGCTTAAGCTTCAAGATCACACGTAAAAACGGGGGGAAAAAAAAGTGAGCATTATCTGTAGGGAACAACACAATCGAGATAACTGCAATTTAATTGTCGATAAAGATAAATAACAAATCAAAATAAGAGGTCGGAGATGATCATTTACCATCTGGACGGCAAATTCGGAAGGTTAATTGTCGGAGAAAAAATCGAAGGCTCGTACGAGTAT
Organism: Nepenthes mirabilis; assembly: GCA_025585075.1. NCBI lineage: Eukaryota > Viridiplantae > Streptophyta > Magnoliopsida > Caryophyllales > Nepenthaceae > Nepenthes > Nepenthes mirabilis. The sequence goes on from JAODPA010016612.1 coordinate 12,941, forward strand.
ATGGATTCTTGAACAATCGAGGTGAGAAATTGCGAAGAAATGAGAAGCGGGAAAATGGAATATGTGTCTAACTTACTGATTTGACCCTATGCAATCCCAAAATTACTGATACCAACCGGAGAAGACGATTAGTGTCTCGGGCTATCTAACTGGGCTGGGCCTAACTGGGCCCACCCTTTTCATGGGTCTGCCGTAAATGCGGGACTTCGAATTATTTCAAGTAATTGTCTTTTTCTAAGATTTTTTAATATCATAAAAAATTTATATATGCAAAATAATA
>JAODPA010016623.1:0-13220 GCA_025585075.1 Nepenthes mirabilis
GGGCTGACCTAGAACCCAATGCGTAGAAAAAAGAAAAGTTCAAGTAGCGACGACCCATTAAAAAACCCTATGAGTCTAAGAAGTAAAAGGTGCAGTGGTTAACCTAAGAGTCGTAACCCAAATCGCCTAACTTTAAAGGAGTACTAATAGATAATTATTGTATAATTTCAAATGGTTATTATACCAACCCAACGATCAAAACCATACGACCCAACCGATAAAAGCAGGCAACAGTTATACAAGTAGCTCCCATCAAAACTCTAAAGGCATAACACCTAGGAGTCTGCCAACTGAATGGCACCCTTACTATAAAAAAGGCATCTCTCCCATAAAAGGGGGGGATTGAAGAACCAAAGGTCGAATAGTTTCAGTAAGACAAATTACAAAGTTAGCCACTCTTCCTCATGAGTGCATCACTTCCAACATCACTTTCCTACACGGGTGCAACACTTCAAAAGTTACTCACCTATTTGAGCACATCCTACAGAGTATAGTCCTCCATCAGACACTCAATCCCCACCAACGTGCACTCTAACATTTACTTTCTCCTATATTTCTCAGGCAATTAGATAGATTACTAATTTGAGTATTGGAGGTCATATTGAAGAGTGAGTCTGATATTTCTCTTACATCTTATTTATTTTATTGTGATATGTAAGATCCAGATTTAGATTCATTGTAACAAAGATAGGATTTATTTTTTTGAACACCTGATTAAGATAACTTCCTAATTTGTTTAATAATTTGAATCTAGAGATACATCATTGGTACCATTTTGGAGAATGATGAAAAGTCAAACCACATAATCGAAGAAAGTAGACATGGTATACACTAGGGTTCAAGCAAATGCATTAGTTAGATACGCTGTCTCACACGGTGATGACTCAACAATGAGTAGTCATGGAGACATGTGTTCGGCCATGAACACAAGCATAAAGACGTTGGCTGTCTGGGTAGACACACTGTCCAAACTCCTCCAGACCATTTGTACTTGACTAAAGGGAAAAATGCTATAGGCTCCTTCCTCCAACTCCCATACTTCAATGTCTAAGAGGAGGAATCGAAGGAAAAAATAGCTCGCCAAGGAGATGATTTGACGGGCTAACAACCTCGAGGCCTAAGAGGCCATGAGCAATAGGGCCTAAATACGGTTGGAAGGTTGACGAAGTCTCAGAGTACGGGATAAAAGCCAAGAGTGGCGAAATCCATTTTATTCTTGAGACGACCAGAGGCTTTTAGCTCGAGAAGAGGCTTCATGAAGCACCTTGCTGAGAAGGGCAGATAACCACTCGATCCAATACGTTTCCTTGAACTACTCGGGGTTAAGGACCTTTCTCAATACTAAGAGGATTGCATCTACTTTCCAAGTGGAAGAGAGAATTTGAAAGATTGAGCAGCGGTTATTCAGAGGAAGCACGGACAGATACTCTGCTAACATGGGGAGGCCACAGTTCACGAGAGAGATCTCAATTCAGCAACTTCCTCACAAATTTAAAATGTCGACCTTGAAGCCCTACGACAGAAGTTCAAATTTGATGGACCATTTTGGTCATTTCTGCATTTTGCTTGGATTCTAGGGCTTTGACGACGTAACCTTGTATCTCTACTTCCCATTAACCCTCAAGGAAAGTGCTCAGATTTGATTTTATCGGTTGTAGCCAAATTCGATCAGAATATTCTAGGAGTTAGTCAACAACTTTCTATCATAGTTTGCCTATAGCCGAAGAGAGAAGAAGCAGCTATGGCACCCTATCTGTATTCGATAAGGGATGAATGAAAGTCGGAAACACTTTCTAGCTCGATTCAACGTAGAGGCTCAAAAGATGTCTAAACTAACCAATGAGGTGAATTTAAACTCCTTTATGGCAATAGTGCAATTAGGTGACTTCTTTAAATACTTGGTCCAACAAGAGTCCCAAACCGTTCTTAAGATGAAAATCATCGCCTGTGTATATATCATTGCCGAGAAGGCCAATGAAGCAAAAAGGCCGAAGTGCACAGACCACCATTCGGGATCAATGAGTGGGAAGACGAGGAATGGAGACAACTTCAATACCCAAGATCTTAGGAAACAACCGAGGATAGAGTTGGGTATCCGAAGAGAGTTTAGGTCTCTGGACTTGACTCCATTGAATGACACTCGGATGAATATTCTCATGTAGATCTAGGACAAGAAGTTCTTAAAATAGCCCAACCAGCCCAAGAACCAAGAAGGAGGAGATTAGTTTCAGTATTACTTCTACCATCCTTTTTCAGGTCACAGTACCGAGAACTGTTAGACTCTACTTAGTCACATTTGAAGCACTGACGTCAACCCACATCTCAAGGTGAAATTCAAGACAACATGCAGCATTAGAGAGGTTCTAGGCGACGAAGTCACTGGCTGGACATACATTTATCTCAGGTTAATCAGTCAATTCCAAGTCAGCCAATTTCAAATTAGCCAATTGAAGATTTCAACCTCCGAGACGAAGCCACCTTATAGCAAGGACAGTCCAGCGAGTTAACTGATCAGATGCCTCTAGATTCGAACGAGCCTAAGAAATATGTTCAGATCAAAAGCTCACTGGCGGGTCACTTGCGTGAACAGTTGATGGATTTTCTCCGACAGAACTCTGATGTGTTTGTATAGAAACCCGCTGATATGCCAGGGATTCTAATAGGAATAATGGTTTATAAGTTGGATGTTGATTTCAGTCACAAGCCCATCAGGTAGAATCAAAGGAACCATTCCATTAAGAAACTAAATGCCATGAGATAAGAAGTTAGGAAGCTACTCGATGCAGGTTTTATAAAGGATGTCCAGTATTCGAACTACCTGTCAAATATAGTACTCATCAAGCAGAGTAATAAAAAATGATAGATGTGCATTGACTTCACTAACGTGATTAAGGTATGTCAGAAAGACAATTTTTCGTTGTCGGGGATTAACTTGTTGGTGGACTCAACATCTGGATATGAGTTGTTAAACTTTATGGATGCCTATTCAGGCTATAATCAGATCTGAATGAGTCTCAATAACGAAAAGTATATATTCTTCATGACTAACTAGGAGACATATTGTTACAAAGACATACCCTTCGATGTGAAGAATGCAGAAGCCATGAATTAGAGACCCGTGAATAAAATGTTCAAGGCATGAATTGGTTAGAGTATAGAGGTATATGTAGACGACATGCTCGTCAAAAATATAGTAGCCGATGACCATATTAGCAATCACAAAGAAGCTTTCGAGGTGCTTCAAGCAAATCAAATCAATCTAAATTCGACCAAATATGTATTCGAAGTAACTTCTAGGAAGTTTCTTAGCTTCATAGTATTTCACCAAGGAATCAAAGCAAATTTCAAGAAGATAAAAGCCATCATAGATATGAACCCGTCTCAAACCATGAAGGAAGTTCAAAGACTCACTGGGAGACTTACAGCGCTCTCTTAGTTCCTAGTAAAGTTAGTAGAGAAATATCTTTCCTTTTTCAAGGCACCAATGGAATTGAAGGCGAACGGTTTTTAGTGGATAGCTGATTGTCAGGCAGTCTTCCAAGAATTGAAGGAATATCTTGCTAATTTACCTCTTTTGACCTCTCTTAAAGAAGCCAAAGAATTATATCTCCATTTGGCGATATCAGATACAATGCTAAGTTCAGTCCTGATCAAATAAGAGTTTGAGGTACAATAACCAGTCTATTATGTCAATAAAATCCTGACAGACACTAAGACTCATTACTCTCACGCTAAAAGGATTATGCTAGTGCTAGTCTACTCCCCCAGGAAAATACGACTATACTTTCAGGCCCACAAGATTGTCCTAGCAGATTAGCGACTTAAGGAGATTTTGTAGAAGCTTGACATGTCTAGATGACTAATCAAATGGACGATTAAATTGGACGAGTTTGACATTGAATTTCAACCACAACTAACTGTTAAAGGTCAAAATCTTGCAGCTTTCATAGTCAAAATGGTGTCCCTGATTCTTGATGTCTTTGAATGGGTCTTGCATGTGAATGGGTCATCAATCCAATCAGGGAGCAAAATAGGCGTGGTCTTGAGGACTACAGATGGATCAGAGATAAAATACTCGATGTCTCTTAGATTGTCGGTCACCAATAATGTCATCGAGTACGAAACCTTATTGGCTGAACTCAAGCTGGCAAAGGAATTCTCAACTAAACACCTGAGCTTCAATAGTGACTCGGAGTTGATTGTCAACCAAGTCACCAGAAATTTTGAAGCGTCTAGTCCATTACTCGCAAGATATCTTGCTAGTGTGAGGAGCTTGATCGAGGTATTCAACAGGGTGGAAATACTCCATGTCCTGAGAGAAGGCAACTTAAAGGCAGATCAACAAGTAAAAGTAGTAGCAAACTGTAATCTAAAGCAACATACCCGAGATATATGAGAAGTTCTTACAACCCCAAGTATAGAAGTCCTAGAGTAAGAGATGTTTCAAATCTTAGACGACAAAACTTGGATGACTCCATATAGAATGTACCTTATTGAAGGCCTTCTATAGGAAAACTCAAATGATACCAAACGCATAAAGAAGACGGTAAGTTGGTATATTATTATGAATGGGAGACTGTACTGACAAGATTATCCCATTCTTTACATGTGATATTTCACGCTAGAAGAAGCTGACTACACATTAAGTGAAGTACATCTCAAAATTTACGGGTCACACTTTGGTGGTAAGAATTTAGCATTCAAAGTCATACGATAGGGTTATTTCTAGACAACGATGAAGCGAGAAGCTGTGAAATTCATAATGAAATGCAAAAAAAAAAAGTCAAATATAGGGCAACATCCTTCATAGACCACACATAGAATTGCAGACCCTGCAGTCACTATGGCCATTCGCACAGTAGGGGCTTGACATATTAGGCCTATTGCTTATTGCATTTGGGTAAAGGATATTCATCATAATTGGCATCGACTACTTCATAAAATAGATAGAGGCTTCTCCATTGGCACGGATAATCAAACAGAATGCAATATAGTTCATTCGATAAAGCATCATATGCAGATTTAGGATTTATGAAGCTGTAATGATTGACAACAGAACCTAATTCATTGACAAAAGATTCCCCAAGTATTGCACAAGTTTAGAAATTTAGCTGGTTCACACTTTCATCGACTATCTGTAAGTGAATGGGTAAGTGGAATTGACGAACTGAACCATACTATACAGGTTAAAAATGAAGTTAGAAGAAGTAGGGGGCTCCTAGGTGGATAAGTTACCTTTTGTGCTATGGTCCTACTGGATAACACCAAAGGAATCGACGTGAGAAATGACATTTAGTTTATGCTAAGGGATTGAATTGGTTGAGATCGATTTGTCCAGCCTTTGAGTCGAAAGTTTTAACTCACAAAGCAATTTCCAACAGCTCTCGGAGCATCTTGACTTACTTGAAGAAGCTCGAGATGCAATAAGATTGTGCACAATGACTTATCAGCAGTGAATTTTTCGGTACTATAAATGAAAGGTAAAAACACGCCAATTCGAAGCTGGGGACGTAGTTTTATGGAGTATAGAGGTTACAGGTAAAATTGCTGATAAGGATAAATTATCCCTTAATTGGAAAGGATCATTTATAGTCTTAACGTTTCTCCGAAATTGTATGTACAAGTTATACACCCAGAACAAAAAATTGGTCTCGAGGACATGAAACGCCATCCATCTAAAACATATTATTAGTGAATCTACACTCATTACAGGTAAGCTTTGCACATGACATACGAATTGCGTGTACGATGTAATCATATTTTAATTAATAAAATAGTTATTTATTATTATATTGTTCATATGGATGCTTGTATATTATTGCATAAATCAAATGGCCTAAGCTATCCTTAAATCAGGTGAATGTCTTCGCTTGTGAATCAACTTGCTAAAGCATGGTCAAAAACCTCGATCAAGATAACCGAGTGGATCAAATGAGGTCGAACTCGAAACCTCAGTCTAGATAATCGAGCGGCCTGAATGATGTTGAAGATTATGGCCTGAGGGCTTATAGGTAGAAGTCTGATCCTCCCTAAAGCGGCAAAAAATAAAAAATAAAATAAAACCTTAAGGGGCTTTTGAGCATGCGTGCAGTAATATATTTCTACAGGAAAGAGCACATCAGTCGACAACGGTTGACGGACTAGAACCCGATGCACAAGTGCAACTTCCTATTACAGGAATGAGCTCCATTGGCTTACTGTGGTCAACGGTCTATTCTCCATCAAAACTTGGTAACTATGGCAACCAAACATAGCTGGCCACAAAGAAGCTTTCTTAGTGTTACGACTTCCTCTTACGGGATTGAGTACAATCGGACAAATACATCCAATCAAGCCCGGTGACAATGGTTTTAACGCTTAGTTGGAAATCAAAATGAATATTGAGCAAGGAAATTCAACATAAATGAAAGGACACCAGTGACAATGATATAAATAATCTAGTTGATTTATTAATAAATCAATATATACAACAAGGAGTGTCCATCAGAAGATTACAAGATACTGTCTAATGCCTACACTCGAATAAAATGACTATCCTAAGGTTCCCCCTCACAACTATGTGGGGGCAATCATCTTGACAATAGTTCGACGAATTTCAAACTTTTCCTTTTGTAACACTTTGGTTATTATACTAGATCTATTTTCTTCAATCCTGACCTTATCAAGTGTTAACAATTTTAAGTAAGCGACATTCCGCGCTAAATAATATCTCATATTAATATACTTTGATTTGGAATAAAACGACGAGTTTTTACAAAGGTAAATTATACTTTGATTATTGCAAAGCAGCACATATTACTATTGCCTAAAGCCGAGTTCTTGGATGAATTTTTTTCTCCACAACATGTCCTTACTTGCCTCCGTTACAGTAATAAATTCCACTTCAATGGTTAAGAAAGCAACACACTTCTACAATATTGATTGCCAAGAAATAGCATTTCCCACAAACATGACTAAATACCCCAAGGTGGACTTTTGAGAGTTGACATCGCTCGCTATGTCTGTATCAATATACCCAATCAGAAGTGGCTTATTATTTTCAAAACTCAAGTACAATTTAGAAGTTCCTGGAAGAAATCTTAATACCCATTTCACTATGGTCCAATACTCATTACTGGGATTTGATAGAAAATGGCTAACCATTTCAACAGTATGAGTAACATCTGGTCTCGTGTACATCAAACTGTCAACGCCTGAAGAGTAGGGGACACCTCTCATACTTGTCTTTTTATCAATCGTAGAACATTATTGGTTACTCAGTTTAAAATGATTGGCCAATGGAGTGCTCACCGATTTTGACTTCTCCATATTGAAACGTTGAAGTACCTTCTCCACATAACCCTTCTGGGATATATACAATTTCCTTACTTTGTTGTTGTAAAATATTCATATACTCAGAATTTGTTTCGTCAGCCCCAAATCCTTCACGAGCAAAAGATTTCCCAAGCTGTTACTTTATTTTGTTTATTTAGGAGGTATTTTACCTATCAATGAGTATATTATCCACATAGAGTAGGAGAATGACGAAATTGTCTTTGAAAAACCTTTAAACAAAGATACAATGATCTAAAATAGTCTTTCTATAGTCTTGATTCACTATAACAGATTCTTTTTTTTGGTAAGTAAGTATTTTTGGATTAAATGGAGAAAAAATTATAAAAACTATATTTTATCTTCAAGTATTTTGACTTAGATGTAAAACATAAATTGTTAGGGTATACCCCGAGCGAACAGTACATCAGATAATATATAAAAAACCTCAAAGAGGATAACGTTCAACAGAATTGACAAACTATAAAATTTTCCTTCATAAGAATATGAAAAAAGGTTCAGTATCAGAAGCACCAAAATCTGAACCAGGCAAGGCAATTATCTTTCATCATAGGGAACAAGCAGCCGAGTCCCATCCGAAACCGTTGCAAACTCCATCAGCAAGAGTAGCAGAAACCAAATTATAGATGCGTATTTCTTCGGTAGAAGCAGCATAGTCCAGCAGATGAGGACAGTGGCCACGACCCAATAGCAGCCAATGCGACACGCGCATCACTCCCTGCACCAAGACTGGGCCAGCAAATCTCTAGCCACAGCCTGCCACCGAGAGACAATAACAGAGATTCTAGCATCATCACCCAGCAACCACCACAATAAATTGCATCAAATTCACACTCGGCAGCACTAGCAGAATCTTCAGCCATAACAACACCCCTCCCGTGCATAAATCAGCAAATAATAGCTGGCCAGACACCACTTTGCAACCCGGAGCACCAGTACCGCATCTCCAACATCCATTCAGCAAGGCATCAGAAGGGAAAATCAGCAGCACCAGCACCCAGGGTGCTACAATATCTGCAGTTGCAACCGACAGCTGGACGGTAACAATAGCTACAGCCCAATAGCACCTTTCCATAGCTAGAACCATATTTGGACTTCTCAGCCACGGGCAGTGATCCACCAAGCGCCATTAGGCAAGGTCAGCTACTCAAGAAGCAGTGGACGGCTCACTATAACAGATTCGACTTCTTATATCATTGTCTCAGAATTTACTTCAGCTCGTATAGGATTTTCTTGAGACAACATATTAAACATTCCTTTTCCTTAACTTGGAATCCCTTCAGCTGCTCCATGTAAATTTTCTCCTCAAGGTCACAATGAAGAAAAGTCATCTGCACGTCCAATTGTTCCACTTTCAAATCAAGAACTGTAGCCAAACCAAGTACCAATTAGATTGAAGATATTTTCACAATTGGGGTAAAAATCTCCTCAGAAATAATATCTTTCAACCGATTGAAGCTATTCACAACCAGCCTCGCCGTATCTCTCGCTTATGGGTTGTTCTCATTAGCCTTTAAACGGAGGACCTACTTGTTCTTCAAAGCACATTCGCCCTTCGATACTGTTGTTAGCTTGAACTGTGGCTCTCTTGCAACGACTTTATTTCATATTATATTATTTCCATCCACTCTAATTTGTACTCATCCTTCATAATCTCGTCAAAACTTTTAGGCTCTCCTCCATCGGTAAGTAATACATACTCATCAGCCGATAGATGGATAGAGGGCCTTCGATCTATCGTGGATCGTTGGAGTAGAATAGTCTCGATGGGTTCAGCAACATCATGGGGAATAGTGTTATCCTTATCTACATCATTCTCCCCATCAAGAGTAAGAGTCCCAAAGTCTTCTTCCCCTTTGGCATTGCCTTGATCACTGTCTTGATTAAGAACAGGTATCGATATCAAGGACTCAAGATTTGTATTACAAACCCGATTGCCTCATTGTTGAAAATGACCTTCACCTCTTTGCCGATATCTTCAATTGTTTTATCCTCAACGAACACCAAATCCCTCAATCGAACAAGTTTCTTCTCTATCAGGTCGTGGAACCAATATCCCAACTCATCTACTTCGCAGCTAAGAAAGATGCACTACATTTTCTTCAATTCTAGTTGGATCTCTCGTCCTTAGGAATGTGGACAAATGACTTGCACCCAAACACACGAAAGTGGTCATAGGACACCTCCCTTCCGGACAACACCTTCTCTAAGACTTCTCCATTAAGTGGACCGTTCAGTGATAAGTTGATAACATGAGTCACAGCATTCAAGGCTTTCCTCTAAAATGAACCGGGAGCTTTGCCTCCAAAAGCACATAGCAAACTCTCTTGATTAGCATCTTGTTCATTCGTTCAACCACCCCATTTAGCTACGGTGCCTTTGGTGGCGTCCTTTGGTGTTAGATTCTTTAGGTCTGATAATAATCATCAAATACTCCAATATACTCACCGCCGTTGTCATTTCGGATGCACTTCAACTTTTTCCCCATTTGCTTCTTCCTCCAGGGCATTGAATTGTTCGAAGATATGAAGGGATTGATCCTTCGACTTCAACAGCTACACTCATAACTTTCTTGAATAATTATCAATATATGCAATGAAATAAAGTACTCTTTTGAGTGTCTTTACTTTGAGAGGGCCACATATGTCAATGTGGACCAACTTAAGAAGATCAGTATTTCTCGTGGATTAGTTTCCGTGAAATAAAACTCACCGCTACTTCCTCGACTTGTAGTGAGAGAGCAGGTCTTCAATTTGGCTCCCTTCACACCTCGAAGGAAGTACTTTTTGGCTAAATAATTAATCCTTTTTTTACTTTTGTGGTTCAATCGTCGATACCACAAATTAGTTGACTCTTCACTTCTCATAACATGCATGTCTCCAGCTAAAATTGAGGCTTACAATACATACAAATTGAAAACTTTCTTTCATCGAGTAGCTATTAGAGATTCTCTAGTCAACTTCCACACACCTTCAAAAAATGTGTTGTGAAATCCTTTGTCATGGAACTCTCTGCTAAAATTAGGTTCAATTGAATATTCGGGACATGCCATACATCCATTAACAACTTTGCTCTATTGTTGGTGGTAAGGCATGTGTTACCATAATTGACAATCTGGGGATGTGCATTTGTTACTCATCTTCAATACTCTAAAATTATTGATAGTGTAAGACGTGACGAATTTTATTTGGGAAGTGACGTGGAGTGAGGCACCGTTGTTCACCACTCAATTGGTTTCATGATCCGCCAAATTGATCACTTTATCCTTTTTGCATGCCAACAAAAAGTCATCTTTGGTAACAATTGAGGCTCTCTTCTCATCTCTAGTCTTATCCACTTTCTTGTCATTACCATTAGTATTTTCACACTTTTATTTGTAACATATTTTTTGACATGTCCCTTTTTTCACAGTGATGGTACTTGAGTTTTTGATACATCGATCAGGACTTACTTTGACTCTTTTCACTAGATTTAGGGCAATAACCTTTATTTCTTTCCCGTAACTCAGAGACTGGCACTTCGGAGTGCAAAGAAGAAGCGCTCTGTGATTGATGTCTCATCTTCTTATTTAGCACGGCTTCCTTTATTATCTCTAGAGTCACCACACCATTTGAACCTGTATTAGCGATCGTGATCCGTATTACCTTCCAAGTGTCCAGCAAGGTAGTTAGCAACCATAAGCCTAGTAGTTCATCATCAAATTTGATATCCATGCTATTGAATTGTACCACATATCCTTAAAACTTGTTTAAGTGACAGGCTATTAACGTGCCTTCCTCGTACCTCACTTGTAACAATTTTTCAAGTAGTACAATTTGTTGTTACCGATTTTTGAAATATAGAGCATCTCAAATTTCTACCATAACATCTTTGCCTTTGTCTCATTTCAAATGTGATTATACACGTTGTCCACAAATTATCGAATATAGCCACAAATTTATTCATATTCAAAATCCCATTATTCCTTATATTTTGACTCAAGTTTTTACGTAAGAAATATTGAAAGATGAATTATTTTTATAAATAAAAAATCATTCATCTTGCTCCTCCAAATATCATAGTTCGTACCATTCAAATAAATAATTTTGTTCCCGACCTCTATTGATTCAAATAAGTTTCAATACTCGACACTAATATCCATATCTCTGATACCACTTGTTATAATACGACCCGCTTATTTAAACCGTAAGGAAATATTCAAGAACACATAACGAGCAAATAATAATATTTATAAACAATGAAGAACATATGATTTTATGTAAAAAATCCTTTTTAGAATGAGAGAAAAAAATCGTGGAATGATACTTCTGAAATTTTTTTACTATACAAAAGCTCAGTTACATAAATCCTAATAAAATATAAGGACTCAACACATTATATCAAATAAATTGAGTAACAATGAATACAAGATAAAATAGTAGAAATATGTCCGGTAAAATATTATTCTCAACTCCAAGAATATTGTAACCAAGGTTGGTAGAGATTGAAAGATGATTCGAAATTTAACCAGACACTTGAATATTCATGTAACGGAACGGGTCCTTATCCTTCAAAGACCCTCCAATAATAACATATAAAACTAATGTCGTAAAATTTTAAACCATTAAATTTTTGCAAATATTCCTTTTAAATATGGACATCAACCATCAAATGTATATACAGGATCACATCGATTACCATAAAACCTTAACTATTACATTGAGTCAAATGAGAAATACCATCTAGGTACCTAAAACTAATTTACGGAAGCATATTTATATCATTACATAATCTTGCGGAAGCACATTATGTCATAAGGTTAACTTACTTTCCATAACATGCGCCTTCTTGTCTTCATGATCCAGTTACCTTCTAATTATCATTTATCTCTATCGATTTTCTCAAATTTTAGCTTAACAATACCATCTGGAAGGGGAATACAAAAACAGCAAGCGTGAGCTTTAAGTTAAGCAAGGTACCTCGATAAGAAACATGCTAAAACTAAAGATATATATATTTTAACAACAAAACATAGATTAATACAAATTCGTTTCCAATAAACATGTATAAGGCAAAGCTTAATCATGTGCTCGTAAACAATTCTTGCCTTTATCTTGTTTCATATTTTCTTTTACTTGTTTCTCTTTCTTCTTCTTTTATTTATCTTGAGGGATCAGGACAAATAGACCTTACTAGCAGAGGAAGTGAATAATCGAGGATAGATTGTATTTAATCCACACAATCAAAGGCCTTAGTTCTTATACATGCATGCATTATTCATAGTCATAATTCATAGTTCTTTTCCACATTGTACAATGCCCCGAGGACGGAGATCTTGGTTCTTTTCCTCCTTGTATAATGACCCGAGGATGGCGGTCTTGGTTCTTTCCCTCTTTATACAATGCCCCGAGAACGGCGGATCACATATTATTCTATGGACGAAATTATCCTCAATTACCACTGTAACTTTCTAAGGCTTACCAGGAATATCACCCGTTTCACATAAACAGCCAGGTCACGTGGCCAGGGTGTCATTGGGTCTCCACCGTGATATTCATGGCAGGCTAAATAAGGTTACTTGCTGGACGATCCTTGGTCCAGTTTCTTATTATTTTTACTTAACTTGGTAAATCTTAATTTCTTACATTTATGAGTGGCCATTTCATTGAAGTTCTTAACCTTAGAGATATCAGTTCTTGCATTTTTATTCATGACTCTTATTCATTCGCAGCCACTTTAACTTCTTAAGAAGCCATTCAGATATTCGTATCATCACTTGATATTCTTCATAATCGTTCATCTTATAACTTTTAATAATGTATTAATTAATACTTTACAATATAACATGTGCAGGTCATTACATAATATTTCATCCTTACTTTTCCTACTTCATTCTTTATTTTTCTTCG
>JAODPA010016634.1:0-13231 GCA_025585075.1 Nepenthes mirabilis
TTTTTTTTAATGATGTGAAAAACGTGACTAAAAAAAGCACAAAAAAAAAAAACTAAAAAACTCAGTAACGATATTACTGTAGTAATTTTCAAATCAATCTAGAAAGATGGCTGGACGTTTTATTTTTTATTTTGTTTTGTTTCTCAAGAGGGTAGTTATTCAGAGAAGAAAATCAAAATCCACACAGTTGAATGTTCAAACGGACAATGAATGAAAATGTGTCTACTCGCAGAAATCATTATATAAACCTCTTATCTATTCTTGCTATTTCTTGCGCTTTCGTGCTCCTCTCATCCCTTATCATTCTGAATTATCAGTTTTGAGAGGTCCACAGAAATACAGCTGAAAATTGTCAAATGCTATAGTTGTTCCTTCTTTGAATTGAGGAGAAACGACGTAGTAATACAACCGATTTTCTGGCCTTTTGATTTAGAAACAAAAACCCATCTTCGATCACGTCATTTGATCTTTTCTTAATTGCTCCATCAGGTAGCTTAGTAAAAATAGTTTCCATAGAGAGCATGTCCCGCATGATTCTAAATTAGTTCTCTAATACACTTGTATCTCACCTTAATATTCTTTCAGTTACCTTTTGCATACCTTCATAACCTAATACAAATTTTGATACGACCTTAATCTTCGTGTTTATTCTTGTATATGGGTATTGGTGTGCTCTTTTGTTTGCACTCATCCGGCATCTTCAATATTATAACGTCTTTGTCAACCAATCTAGTCACCGTTGAAATTCCATCATTTCCCATAAGTTTAAAGTCTCCATCAGGACACTCTGGTTTAGTTGCCAAGCAAATCATATTTACCGTTAGAGTCACTGGGCACCCCAAACATCCCTACCTATATTTAGAAGATTGTAAAAATAGCACCTACATCTCTATTTAATATTCATTATAACTACTAACATCTTAACATCTTTAACATCATTCAAGCTCGAGGCACTGAATTCTGAAGAATACGACGAAAAATTTTCTGGGTCTGTTTTAGTTTGTTATTGATATTCCATTTGCAGCTGCGCTGTTAGGAGTAGTCAGCCATGGATACTGGTAATGCTCTTAGACAGCTCAGTAATAGTATGAGAAGGAATGGTTCTGCAGCATGGAGGAGCAACGTCCCNTTATTGTAGTAATTTTCAAATCAATCTAGAAACCTCGTGCTTGGTAAGAACAAATTGTCAATGAAGATATTTTTCATTATAATAATAAAAATAATAATTGATAACAACAGCTTTTGATTTAATCCATCATGCATTGAAAGTTTGATTGAGGGAAAGTGGGGGCCAGTTAATTTGAACAAAGAAGATGATTTATCATTATTATTATTTTTATTCTGACGGTCAAAATTCAAGAAAGATGGCTGGACGTTTTATTTTTTATTTTGTTTTGTTTCTCAAGTGGGTAGGGTGTTCAGAGAAGGAAATCAAAATCCACACAGTTGAATGTTCAAACGGACAATGAATGAAAATGTGTCTACTCGTAGAAATTATTATATAAATCTCTTATCTATTCTTGCTATTTCTTGCGCTTTCGTGCTCCTCTCATCCCTTATCATTCTGAATTATCAGTTTTGAGAGGTCCACAGAAATACAGCTGAAAATTGTCAAATGCTATAGTTGTTCTTTCTTTGAATTGAGGAGAAACGACGTAGTAATACAACCGATTTTCTGGCCTTTTGATTTAGAAACAAAAACCCATCTTCGATCTTCGACTTTTTCAAGCTCGAGGCACTGAATTCGGAAGATTACGACGAAAAATTTTCTGGGTCTGTTTTAGTTTGTTATTGATATTCCATTTGCAGCTGCGCGACGAAAAATTTTCTGGGTCTGTTTTAGTTTGTTATTGATATTCCATTTGCAGCTGCGCTGTTAGGAGTAGTCAGCCATGGATACTGGTAATGCTCTTAGACAGCTCAGTAATAGTATGAGAAGGAATGGTTCTGCAGCATGGAGGAGCAACGTCCCGGACGTTTTCTCGCAATCCACACGAGAAGAGGACGATGAAGAAGCTCTTAAATGGGCTGCTCTTGAGAAACTTCCCACCTATGATCGGTTAAGGAGAGGTATACTGCTTGGGTCTCGCGGCGTAGGCAACGAGATCGACATAGATGATCTTGGGTTTCAAGAGAGGAAAAAGCTGATTGACAAGTTGATTAGGGTCACTGAAGAGGATAATGAAAAGTTTTTGTGGAAACTCAAGAAACGCCTCGATAGGTAACATCTTTTTTCTTTTTCTTTTTCTTTTTTGAATAATCTCCTTTAGTAATTCATGATTCTTCTCTATGGAAAATTGGTTCAGACATATTTTACAGTTATTGTTGTTGATTATATAATGACGTAGTCAATCCATCTTATGGTATGTTTTTGTGCCATTTATCTTCTGTGCAACTAGAATTACTATTTTTGAAATTTTTGGTGATGGAATTTGGGGTTTTATGTGTGGTTTTTTTTTTTTTTTTAATTGTCAGGGTTGGGATTGATATCCCTACGATTGAAGTGAGATATGAGCATCTAAACGTTGATGTTGAAGCATTTGTGGGAAGCAGAGCCTTACCCACTTTCCTTAACTTCATGACTAACGCAGTGGAGGTAACTTTCTACAGAAAAAAATTTCATCATTCTTGTCATTGATCTCCAATTCAATATCTTGTATCTGTTTTACATAAATATTTTTGTGAAATTCTTCAAGGGGTTGTTGAATGCCCTCCATATTCTTCCAAGTCGGAAAAAACATCTGACGATCCTGCATGATGTTAGTGGAATCGTCAAGCCTAAAAGGTAAGAAGAAATCCATTATTTATTCTTCGAAACAAGCTCAGAAGATTGGGTTTTTCTTTCTGTTATTAATTTCCAGTAAGGACAACCTCAAGCCTTATGTCATATATATATGATGCTCTTTGCAGAATGACATTGCTTTTGGGTCCTCCAAGTTCTGGAAAGACCACACTGTTGTTAGCTTTGGCTGGAAAACTCGCCAAAGAATTGAAGGTTAAAAAATCCCATCAAATCCTTTCTAAAGTTAAATTTTAAATTGAATCTTTAGCTCATTGAGTTCTATTCTGCATATTCACATCCACAACTTTGAAAATTCCAACAATAGGTTTCTGGGAGGGTGACTTACAATGGCCATGATATGCACGAGTTTGTGCCTAGAAGAACAGCAGCCTATATAAGCCAATATGATAACCATTTAGGGGAATTGACTGTAAGGGAGACCTTCACATATGCTGCAAGATTTCAGGGGGTTGGATATCGATATGGTTTGTTTCACTCTCTCTTTTCTTGTCTGTGTTTTGTATATCAGATTAATCCAATTTTATCTGTAGAGTTTGGGGTGATTGGTCTTTTTTGATTGGAAATCTGCAGAAATGTTAGCTGAGTTGTCTAGAAGAGAAAAAGAGGCAAATATTAAGCCTGATCCTGATATTGATCTCTTTATGAAGGTACAAACACTCTCCCTGACACTTTCGGTGAGCATATTTTTGAAGGGTGAGCATATTTTTGAAGACACATGCGGTAATTCGGATTACTCAGCGTCAAACGTAAAGCATTTCTAAAAGAAAACGAAGTCACTAACCTTATCATTTTTCATCTTTATCCATGAGATGGTTATAGTTGTACACTGGAAACCGGACACTTGGTTTGATTTGGGGAAGTTCTTTTGACGCAGACAAGAATGGATCCAAAAACAAAGTATAGCAGTGCCCACTGTCTTCTTCGAACAATTTTATTTATATCACCTTAATAAATAACGTATGCATGCTGAATTTTGCATGAACAATACCATGTAATTATGGAAAAGCATAATTGGAAGGTGATTTTCTAAATTCTATAAACTTTTTTCCAAGGATTATATGTAGTTAGTTCATTCTATAAATATTTTCCAAAGTCACAACTCAATTCTGTACATAAATGATGAGAAGTCTATAAAATTCTATATAATTTAAGTAGCTGAAAGTTGAGAAGGGGGGTATGTCTACTGCTGTAAATAGTTGTGTTCTGTGGAAGATAAGAGCATGGGTGAGTAAATTCGTAAATGATACTCAATGCTGACACTGAGCCCCCCAACAATAATGACAACTTAGGGAGTGTATACTCAGAAAAACGGCAGGGGAAAAAACTTAAACTTGGAGTGCATTAATGCTTCAGCTTGGCTACCCAACATGTAAAATAAATTGGCTTCTTTGGAAATAGAAGTGTATGCTTTTGGCGCTTATAATTGGAAGGAACATCTGTTTAGAGCTAGTGATTTTGTTTAGAACTAGAAAACTCAGTTCTTTGATAACTTGAATTTTTCTCGGTGTATTTCATATTTTATTTAGTGGAACAATGCTCAATAGGATTGTTTTCAGCTTTAGTCGTCCAGAAAATCATTGCCTTTCAATTATGAGAGCTTGACTTATGAGTCAATTGTAAAACTTATCCTTGCTTGTCTCTAACTTCTAGGCAGCAGCAACGGAATCTCAGGAAGAGAATGTTGTCACAGATTATATTCTAAAGGTTTATTCGCCACCAACTTCTTTGATATCACTAGCTACTATATCAATGAGCATGAACTAATATCTAATCCTTTCTTTTCTGTTTTTTTAATGTAAAATGCAAATTACAGATTTTAGGACTAGACGTCTGTGCAGATACGATGGTTGGAGATCAAATGATTCGAGGTATTTCCGGAGGACAAAGAAAGCGTGTCACAACAGGTAAACCCTGGGATCTGTAATGATACTAATGCAAATCACATTTCTTGAAATTGCCATTTTTTCTCTTGATCTTGTGCAATAAAATTTTCCTCCATAGGTGAAATGCTTGTTGGACCAGCCAAGGCATTGTTCATGGATGAGATATCAACCGGTTTGGACAGCTCTACCACCTTCCAAATTGTGAACTCACTCCGGCAAACTGTCCACATTCTTAATGGAACCGCAGTCATTTCCCTTCTTCAGCCAGCACCCGAGACGTTCAATCTTTTTGATGATATCATCCTGCTAACGGATGGCCTGATTGTCTATCAGGGTCCACGTGAAAATGTGCAAGAATTCTTTGAACACATGGGCTTTCGGTGCCCGGAAAGAAAAGGGGTGGCTGATTTCTTGCAGGAAGTAAGTAGAAATCTATCTTGAGACTGATTTCATTCTCCTATACTTGAGATTCACCATCAGTAACATTTCACTCCTATATTTGGGAATCACCGTCAGTAACATGAGAAAATGAACTTATATCAGGTGACATCGAAGAAAGATCAGCAGCAATATTGGGTACGAAGAGACGTGCCTTACCGTTTCATCCCTGCAAAGGAATTTTCCGAGGCATTCCAATCTTTTCATGTTGGGAGAAAGCTAGCAGATGAGCTTGTTGCTCCATTTGATAGGAGCAAGAACCACCCTGCTGCTTTAACAACAAAGAAATATGGTGTCGGAAAGAAGGAGATTTTCAATGCCAGTTTTTCTCGAGAATGGCTGCTGATGAAGAGGAATTCGTTTGTCTACCTGTTTAAGCTCATCCAGGTGTGTCCATAGTAATTGTATTTTCAATAGCTAAGATCTTTCTTTTGATTATTTTACTTAATGAACTTATTGCCTACTCTCCTTTCGTCATTCTGCTTTTCAGCTTGTGATAGTGGCATTCATTGCCATGACTGTCTTCTTGAGGAGCAAACTTCACAAGGATGAAGACGGTGGTACGCTTTACATGGGCGCTTTGTTCTTTGCTGTGATTATGCTCTTGTTTGTCGGAATGGCAGAGATGTCCATGACAGTTGCAAAACTCCCTGTGTTCTACAAACAAAGGGACCTGCTCTTCTTTCCTGCTTGGGCTTATGCTCTTCCTAACTGGTTCCTCAAGATCCCACTCACTCTCATTGAAGTTGTTCTGTGGGTATTTACCACATACTATGTCATTGGTTATGACCCGAATGTCGGAAGGTATTGAATTACTCAACAAACATGGGCAAGCTTTATTTGCAAAGCAGCTGTATTTTCCCTGCAATAATTGATGAAATGTGTTGTTGCAGGTTGTTCAAACAGCTCATTGTTCTTGCACTAGTTAACCAGGTGGCTTCTGGTTTATTTCGATTCATTGGTGCCGTAGGCAGGAACATGATTGTCGCAAGCACATTTGGGTCGTTTGCATTGCTTACACTCTTCGCTTTGGGTGGCTTTGTACTTTCACGAAGTATGATCAGCTAAAACATCTAATTAATGCAAAAATGAAATCGATTTTAAAATATGGTTATTTAGGTAATTTGCTTGTGTTTTTCAATGTTGACAGCGGCTGTGAAGAAATGGTGGATATGGGCTTTCTGGTCCTCTCCATTGATGTATGCACAGTATGCTATAAGTGTAAATGAGTTCCTCGGACATAGTTGGAGCCATGTAGGTCCTTGAGATATATGCGTGCTATTTGTTTTACCAAATTTGCCGCTATATCAGCTTGACATTGGATTTTGCTGTTACCTTTACAGCTGGCTCCCAATGAGAGTGTATCGGTTGGTGTGAAAGTCTTGACGACTCGAGGATTCTTCCCACACGCATACTGGTACTGGCTGGGTGTGGGCGCATTGGTGGGATTCGTATTGCTTTTGAATCTTCTTTACACTCTGGCTCTCACTTTCCTCAATCGTGAGTACTTTCCCTTCTTTTGCCATATGATTCCTAGTGTCTCCAGAGCCATAAACACTGAACTTGTGCACACATATGCAGCCTTGGGGAAGCATCAAGCCATGATATCGGATGAATCTGATGATAATGGAATGAATAAAAGACAAGGCATCGTTGAGTTGTCTAACCGAGGTAAGTTCTTCTTGAGGGACTTAGAATTACATTGATAAGTGATAATGATCTTGCATTTTCCTGTCTTGGATGCTACTATGACCTAATGGATGCTAATTGGTGTAAAACTGATTAAATTGACTTGCAGGCCAACAGGGTGAGATAAGGCCGAGCATCTCCTCTAGTTCATCCATAAGCGCAGATGTTACTGTTGATTCGGTGCAAACTAACAAGAAGAAGGGCATGGTTCTTCCATTCGAACAGCATTCTATCACTTTTGATAATATTCGTTACTCTGTTGACATGCCACAGGTAAACTTCAAAAGAATTTAGGTAGTTCGCTGTTTGCTATGAATGATTAGTGGCTAGTGCATTATACAAAATCAAGAATTTTCAGATACCTGATTGATGAACTTGAACGTGTAGGAAATGAAAAATCAAGGTGTTACTGAAGATAGATTGCAGCTTCTAAAGGGTATTAGCGGAGCTTTCAGGCCCGGGGTTCTTACAGCCTTGATGGGTGTCAGTGGTGCCGGTAAAACTACTCTGATGGATGTTTTGGCTGGTAGAAAAACGGGTGGATATATTGAAGGGAACATCACTATTTCTGGTTACCCAAAGAAGCAAGAAACATTTGCCAGAATCTCAGGGTATTGTGAGCAGAACGATATTCACTCTCCTTTTGTTACGGTCCATGAATCTTTGCTCTACTCGGCCGGGCTTCGGTTATCTCCAGATGTTGATTTTGAAACGAGGAAGGTCAGCATATCCTCAGCAAATCTGATGTGCATTCTTCTGCTAATGCTTGGAACAAATCAACTTTTCTGAATGCATCTATTTTTCACATTCTTCTAATGTTGCGTTCATAAAATGACCTGCAGATGTTTGTGGAGGAAGTTATGGAGCTTGTTGAACTGAACCCTATTAGAGGAGCTCTAGTTGGGCTACCTGGTGTGAGTGGTCTCTCGACTGAGCAGCGCAAAAGACTTACCATTGCAGTTGAGCTGGTGGCCAATCCTTCTATCATCTTCATGGACGAGCCAACTTCAGGCTTAGATGCTAGAGCTGCCGCAATCGTCATGAGAACAGTAAGAAACACTGTTGACACAGGAAGAACTGTCGTGTGCACCATTCATCAGCCAAGCATCGACATATTCGAAGCATTCGATGAGGTAAAAGTTCACCGACAGAGAGTTGAGTAGCTTTTTGATAGCTGCTTCTAGGATGTGGGACTAATCACTGACTATACTTCTTGCTGCAGCTATTCTTGTTGAAGCGTGGAGGTCAAGAAATCTATGTTGGGCCCCTCGGACGCTACTCTTGCCATCTAATTAAGTACTTTGAGGTGAACTAATGAAAAAATCAGCGTTTCTTATAAATCTAAACCATATCTTTCTGAATATTTATCCTAATGCATTTGATTTTCTTCTTTTAGGCTCTTCCTGGAGTTCAGAAAATTACAGATGGTTATAATCCAGCTACTTGGATGTTGGAGGTCACAACTCCGGCACAAGAGCTAGCATTGGGAGTAGATTTTACTGAACTTTACCAAAATTCAGACTTATACAGGTAGGTTTAAGTTAATGACAATAGAATACACTTGGTAATTTCATTCTCAAACTTAGAAGCATATAATTATCTACTTCCAACTTATGTTTGGCATGTTTTACAGGAGAAACAAAGCTCTAATACAAGAGCTTAGCACACCGCGTCCAGGCACAAAAGACCTCTATTTCCCTACCCAATATTCACAGTCGTTCATCGTCCAGACCATGGCGTGCCTTTGGAAACAAAGTTGGTCTTATTGGCGCAATCCTCCATACACCGCCGTGAGATTTCTCTTCACGACATTCATAGCCCTGATGTTCGGGTCAATGTTCTGGGACCTCGGGAAGAAGTAGTAAGTTCCGATCTTCGAAAATTTCATATAATAACTGAAGGGCTTTGTTGTAGAGCCACTTACCAACCACTGTTATCTTACATGGAGTTCTGTCCATCCATCTTTACTAGTTCGCTCATTTAAAAATATAGATGGATGGATAGATGCCACGTCACAGGGGAGGTGTCACCAAAGCATTTGGTATAATTTAAATACTCAAACCAACATCAAATGCCCAACTCTCTTTTCTAATTACAATTTCCCATGTTAATCTACAGCGAAACACAGCTAAATCTGATCAATTCAATGGGTTCTATGTATGCTGCTGTTCTCTTTCTCGGTATCCAAAATGCATCTTCCGTGCAGCCTGTTGTGTCTATCGAAAGAACGGTATTCTATAGAGAAAGGGCTGCCGGAATGTACTCTGCTTTGCCATATGCATTTGCTCAGGTCAGTATCCTTCTCATGCTAAATGACCCCATGAAAACCTCGATATAATATACGGGCTTTTCGGACTGATTAATCTGATTTTCAGGTGTTGATTGAGATACCTTATATCTTAATGCAATCGATAGTATACGGCCTGATTGTGTATGCAATGATCGGATTCCAATGGACTGCTGCCAAATTCTTTTGGTATCTCTTCTTCATGTTCTTCACTTTGCTCTACTTCACTTACTATGGCATGATGACCGTGGCAGTCACACCAAACCTGCACATTGCCGCTATTATTGCGGCAGCCTTCTATGCACTTTGGAACCTCTTTTCTGGATTTCTCATCCCAAGACCTGTAAGCCCTTATCAAGCCCTTCTTTCTCTTTCTTTTGTTTCCTTTGCTGTTCATTTGTGCTATAAATATATAAAAATATACCCATAAGATTGTTTCTTCCCTTATGTACCATGACATTATATGATTGTTCATTGTTATTGCAATACAGAAAATTCCTGTGTGGTGGAGATGGTATTACTGGGTCTGTCCAGTTTCTTGGACTTTGTACGGATTGCTTACCTCGCAGTATGGAGATGTACCACATATGCTCACTGACAAGCAGGAGCCCGTGGAGCAGTTTGTCAGAAGCTACTTTGGTTTCAGGCATGGTTTCCTAGGGGCCGTAGCCGGCGTTGTCGTCGGGTTCGCGGCGCTTTTTGCATTTATCTTTGCCTTCTCCATTAAGGCCTTCAACTTCCAGAGGAGATAAATGCGTTCCAAGATCCCAGATCATAAGCATGTCTTTAATTTCATCAGATTTGTGGCCTTTGAATTTTTGTGGTTTATATTATAATTCTTTGAACTAGCAAAGACGAAAGTTAATCCCCTGGCCTGCTCTGGGGAGTTTGATCGTATGACTCTTGTATTCATATTTCCTGAAATCATAACCTTGTAATGTATGCCAATCTACTGTGCATGCTTTCCTTATATTCTATGTATAAAACTTTCGAGGCAACTGAAATAATATACTCTCCGTAAAATCAGCCTTAATCATAGATTAAAATATCACCCGACATCTGTTAGTATACCGAGAAGTGATATTTTTGTAAGGATCCGAACCCTTTTGTCTAAATTTGTGAGAAGAATCGATAATACATAAAAATAATAATGATTATAAATAATGAGATATAAAATTTTACGCGTATAATCCCTTATCAAATGAGGGAAAAAATCACAGGACTGAGAGTCATAAACGGTGAGTTTTGATTGCAAAAACATTCAATAAAATATAAGGACAGAATACATTGTAATGATAAACCCGAACAATAAAGAGCACAAGACGAAAGGAAAAAATTATAATCGGCAAAATATTCTTCACTACAATAAGAATAATGTACTAAAGGTCGATGGAGAATGGAACACGATTTGAAACCCAAACGTATGAACAAATTTTTTATTATTTCTTTTTCCTTTCTTTTTTTTTGTTGTGTCGGTGCTCAAAAACTCAAATAACTGAAATGAATGACCTTAAAATCGCGTCAAGATAATTTTATATTAGGAATGTTATATGAGCACCCATCAACTGTGAACATATTGTGTACATGGCATACGAGTGTCCCACAAGTGTGTCTCGAGTGTTGAACAATTTGGACAAAATGTGCCTGTGCGCTTCTAATATGGACAAATGGAGCACATACTTGGATCAGGTATCGGCCGTATGCCACTTAATAATTTTTTACTAAATGGGCCAATATTTGTGTGATATCAAACACATCATCGGACGATATATATTTATAAGACATACATGAGACTGACTTATAAGGGAGTGAACCAAAAACCAAATATTTTTTTGATAACATAAAATTATCTGAAATATGGATCTTTACTTTTTCTAAGCCCAAATTCATAGGATTTTTAGATACTTTTCAAGGACGATGGACGGCTCAAGAGCAATTCTACAATAATTACCTAAAACTGTTCAAATAATTTGTATTTATATGGTAAAACGTGGTGAAATGCCAAGGGCAGTTTTTGTGCAGGCTAAAACACACCTATTTTATTTACTGGAGTTAGAAAAAAATAGAAAAATATAAAAAATGGTAGTGAAATTAACTCAAAATAGACTAATTAAAAGATTAAAAAAATATATAACAATTTGCCACTTATGTTAGACCCTAAACTGCCATGTCTACCTTAATATGGGAAGGGACCCCTACTGGATTAGGGTATAATTAATAATTAAGATGGTATTTAAGAGCCTTAATGAGATAGGGGACACCTATTGGATTAGGGTTTTGTTAATGATTTCTGATTATTAAGATTATGTAGCATGCGGTTCATATACAATGCTTAAAATGCCTTAATCTGTTGTNTTTGTTTCCTTTGCTGTTCATTTGTGCTATAAATATATAAAAATATACCCATAAGATTGTTTCTTCCCTTATGTACCATGACATTATATGATTGTTCATTGTTATTGCAATACAGAAAATTCCTGTGTGGTGGAGATGGTATTACTGGGTCTGTCCAGTTGCTTGGACTTTGTACGGATTGCTTACCTCGCAGTATGGAGATGTACCACATATGCTCACTGACAAGCAGGAGCCCGTGGAGCAGTTTGTCAGAAGCTACTTTGGTTTCAGGCATGGTTTCCTAGGGGCAGTAGCCTGTGTTGTCGTCGGGTTTGCGGCGCTTTTTGCATTTATCTTTGCCTTCTCCATTAAGGCCTTCAACTTCCAGAGGAGATAAATGCGTTCCAAGATCCCAGATCATAAGCATGTCTTTAATTTCATCAGATTTGTGGCCTTTGAATTTTTGTGGTTTATATTATAATTCTTTAAACTAGCAAAGCAAAAAAGACGAAAGTTAATCCCCTGCCTGCTCTGGGGAGTTTGATCGTATGACTCTTGTATTCATATTTCCTGTAATCATAACCTTGCAATGTATGCCAATCTACTGTGCATGCTTTCCTTAGATTCTATGTATAAAACTTTCGAGGCAACTGAAATAATATACTCTCTGTAAAATCTGCCTTAATCATAGATTAAAATATCACCCGACATCTGTTAGTACGTCGAGAAGTGATATTTTTGTATGGATCTGAACCCTTTTGTCTGAATTTGTGAGAAGAATCGATAATACATAAAAATAATAACGATTATAAATAATGAGATATAAAATTTTACTTGTATAATCCCTTATCAAATAAGGGAAAAAACCATAGGACTGAGAGTCGTAAATGGTGAGTTTTGATTACAAAAATATTCAACAAAATATAAGGATATAATATATTGTAATGATGAACTCGAACAATAAAGAGCATAAGACAAAAGGAAAAAAAAACATAATCAGCAAAATATTCTTCACTATAATAAGAATCATGTACTTAAGGTCAATGGAGAATGGAACACGATTCGATACTCAAACGTATGAGTAAATCTTTTTATTATCTCTTTATCCTCTCTTTTTTTTTTCTTTTTTTTTCATTGTATCGGTGCTTAGAAGCTCAAAGGACCGTAATAAATGACCTTAAAATCGTGTCAAGACAATTTTATATCAGGAATGGTATATGAGCGCCCATCAACTATGAACATACTGTGTACATGGCGTACAAGCATCCCTCGAGTATTGAACAATTTGGACAAAATGTGTCTGTGCGCTTTTAATATGGACAAATGGAGCACATACTTGGATCAGGTATCGGTCGTATGCCACTTAATAATTTTTTACTAAATTGGCCAATATTTGTGTGATATCAAGCACATCTTCGGACGATATATATATATGTATAAGACAGACACGAGACTCACAAGGGAATAAATCAAAAATTAAATATTTTTTTGATAACATAAAATTATCTGAAATCTGAATCTTTACTTTTTCTAAGCCCAAATTCATAGATTTTTTTTGGATTTTTAGATACTTTTCAAGGATGACGGATGGATCAAGATTAATTCCACAATAATTACCTAAAACTGTTCAAATAATTTATATTTATATGGTAAAACGTGGTGAAATGCCAAGGGGAGTTTTTGTGCAAGCTAAAATACAACTATTTTATTTACTGGAGTTAGAAAAAAAAAAAGAAAAATATAAAAAATGGTAGTGAAATTAACTCAAAATAGACTAATTAAAAGATTAAAAAAATA
>JAODPA010016645.1:0-13216 GCA_025585075.1 Nepenthes mirabilis
AAATAATAAATACTTAATAAAATAGATAAAGATCAGTAATAAGAAAAAGAAAGTTTGAAATGCATTTGCCTTAATTTTAATATACCAAAATCTTGTTTTGCTCTATTTGAATTTGGGTTCTCTAACTTCCTCTGTCTCTTTCTCTCTCTTCTTTTCTTATTTTTTTTATTCTTTAAAAATTTGGTAAAAAATGATCGAAAATCAGTCGGATATGACTTACATAATAAACCTGATGCATGTGCGCGTGTCAGGTACGTGTCGGGCGCCGTAGTTAAATAGAGTGGTGCACAAGCGTTAAGCACATTGAAAAGTGCGCTCGAGTGTCTATCAGGAGTAATCGAGCATGCATCCACTAAAAAAAAATGCTCGAGTTCTGATCAAGCATCTATTGGACGTAACCTCTCTACTTATCCTACGCATGTATGCGCGTCAAGAGTTGATCAAGCATCTATCAACTCACAATAATCCAGTTCGAAATTGACTTTTGACCCAATTTTTTTTCTCATTTGATATCTATTTTAATTATTTTAATTTAATTAAATATGATTAAAATAAAATTCAAATTCGTTCTTTACATCCTGGATATATCAAGCTTGACATCAATAAAATATCAATAAATTGATGTGTAATATTAATAATTTCAACTGCTTAACAAAAGATCTCAACAAATTGAAACAACTAAATTCCTCTGAAATCTATTATAAACGAGGTCTCGAGGTTGTTATAAGACATCAATGGCCATCCTTGGATTTCATGAAAATCCAAATCAACTAGATGTTTAAATAGACAATGTGAGATAATAATAGAAATCTTTTTGAATCTTATTTTATTATTGTGAACCAAAGGTGAATGTATGTACGCTCTTTTTGGTTGGGGAAGTAATCCAAAGTTATCGATGTTTTTAACATGTAGCCACCTCTATTAATTCAATGTCCTCCCCCGATATCACACAATATTATACTATGATGGTTATAAAGCTAAAAGCAACCCTCTATAAAACTAAAATATCTCACTATAGCAAATATAGAATCAATATTGGATATGTGCAAACTACTATAGGATTTCTTAGACTGCATTTGTTCCCACACCCATAGAATTTTTGTACTCTCCCATTTCCTTATCTATAAAATAACAATAAGATATAAAGCAACAATGAAGCATAGGAAATTCAGTGACTAATGAATCAACAAATCAAGATTAACAAAGGAAATCAGTACATGAGTGGATTGAGGGGGTGTCATTCTCTACATTTGAGCCGTCGGATATAAAATTCGACGGTTACGTGTTTTGGATGATTAAATTTAAAATCGAACGGTCCACGTTATATTATCCATTCAAAACGTGTGAACCGTCGGATGTAAAATCCGACGGTTTAGATGAGGAGAATGACGGTCCTTTTCCATAAGGGAGAAGGACGCCCCCCGGATCCGTACATGAGTACCTAGGTACCCTTCATTGGCCACCTATCATTATGGCTTACTAGGATCTTCAAAATTCATTGAAAACCTAAAATAAACACCTTAAGGTCTCATACCTAATGTCGCATCTAACATCTCTAAGATGTCATATCACTGTGTCAAAATTCCCCTCTATTTGAATCATCTACTAAGATTGTCAGCTCTCTGATGTAAATAAAACCACTAGTCAGACGAAAGTGGGGCAGTCATGTTGTAGGGAAAAATAACCCGTCCGAAGCAAATCTGCAGGTGGGCTGCTCATATTGCAGAGAACAATAATACTACCAAAGCCAAAGATTGATGCAGGTGAGCACTCGGCTAGTCCTAGGTTTGTTCATATCCCAATTTTTCTCACAAAAGCTATATCAAGTACGTGTCAATCATGTATTAAACATGAGTATCAACTACTTACTAACAGGGTACTAGAAATATTCCACAAATTTACATCTCATATGGCTATGAATTTTCTCAATTCTTCTGTAAACTAATTGGTTCTTCTAAAATCTTAGATTACTCTTACCAGAATGTTTTAATTTGGTTTGATAGGTCTAGTAACCATGGTCCTAATAGGTCAGACCCCACAGTAAACCCACAATCCAACATAATTCTTTCAAAGTAAAAGTCTCACATTGCTTTTGGAGGAACAGTGTATCTGCAAATCCCACTATAAAAGCAAGTACCCTCAAACTTTGAAGGACAAGTTGGAGAAGTTCGAAAAAACTCAAAAAGCTCCATAAAGCTCGGAGAAATGCGTAGCCGTTGCTAGCCAATCTCTAACAAGAGCGGGATGATGACTTGGAGGCTACCAGCCCTCTTCCTGCCAAGAGGCTCTCAAGGCTAGTGGTCTTCTGCCGCCAGGAGGCTTTCAGCCCTCCTCTAGTCTGGAGGCATCAGCCTTCCGTCGTCAGGAAGCTCTCAACCCTACGCTCATCTGAAGGCCAACAGCCTTCCGCCGCCAGGAGGCTCTCAACCCTCTTCCAATATGAAGGTCATCAGCCTTCCGCTATCAGGGCGCTCTCAACCCTTATTCCTTTCGAAAGCCCTCAACCTTCCATCTCGGAGTAAGGAGCCCTCCGATCTAGAAGCCCTCCATCTCATGAGCTCTCTGACCTAAGAGCTCTCCGTCCCAGGAGCCCTCCGCTCATCCAAAGGCCATTGGCCTTCTCGTACCAGGAGACACTCAACCTTCATCCAGTTTGAAGGCCGTCAGCTTTCTGCCGCCAAGGGCTCTCAGCCCTCTTCTAATCCAAAGGCAATCGGCATTCTGCCGCCATGGGCTCTTAGCCCTCCTTCCTTCTAAAGGCCCTCAACCCTCTGTCTTAGAGCCAGGAGCCCATCGACCTAGAAGCTCTCCATCCCAGGAGCCCTACAACCTAAGAGCTCTCCGTCCTAGGAGCCTTCCGTCCTGAAGCCATGAAACCTCCGTCCCGGAGATAGGAGCCCTCCGTTCAGAAGTCAGGAGCACTCCGGCCCATGAGCCCTCCATCCCAGGAGCCAGGAGCCCTTCATCCTGAAACCAGGAGCACTCCGTCCTATAAGCCTCCCGTCCCAGAGCCAGGAGCACTCTGTCCCGGAGACTGAAGCTTGCTGTCCAAGAGTCAACCCTCCGTTCAGGTAAATAGGACGTTGACTCACCAGTGCAACTTAGCCCTTCTCAAAACAGCCCTTCGCGGGCGTACCTCTAAGCCGCCCTCTATCGGGCGCACCTCTAAGCCGCCTCTCTGTCGGATGCACCACTAGGTCGTCCCTCTGCGAGGCGTATTTATGGAGCTCAAGCCTCCTCATACATCCATCTCTCACTCCCCTCATCGCTACATCTTTACACTCTAGCCATATTTACCTTTAAACATACATTCCTCCGTTTATTAGGGAAGATTTCTGACTTAAATGTCGGGGTGTCAACGGGAGATAGTCCATTGTTAACCTCTGACCTCTTATTTGTGATTTGTATTATGCAGGTTCTAGGTTATTAGTAACGAAGACAGGACCCGATCTAGATCGACCCACAGCAAAAGATTAGAATGTTTCATAATCCGTACAACAATCGAGGACTCAGAACGCAACAATGTTATTGCAAAGTTCTCATAACTTGGAATAAAAGAAGTTCATGATTGGCAATCAACAGGGTTAAGAATCAACTTACACCAACTTTGGAATCAAAAAAAGTCATGGAATTACACCAGAAGATCACATGAATCTCTTACAAGAAGGTCTTTGAGATTACTTAAATAGGTGCATAGACCATTAATAAGAATACCTTTTCTTATTTATTCCTTCAATAAACCAAGATTGCAAATATGAAAATAGGAAATAAACATAACAAATTATATCCAAAAACCAGAAAAAACTAAGAATTACATATCCTTTTTTTTTTCTTTTTTTGTTCTTTTTTATCTCTTTCTTTTTGTCATCTGCTTTGGCTTATTTTCCTTCACAAATTTAGAATTTGTTTTTGTGAGGAGGAGCACTTAATTGTTCTGTTTAAATGCAACTTTGGGATCCCTCTTTCCCTCCTTTATTCTGATTTCAAATTTTGAATTTTTTTCTCCTATTCATTTTCCATTATATTGGATAACCAAAATTTTGATCACAACAACATCACAAATTTTAACCTTTTCAAACTAAACCACCTTTTATAAGGCTAACTAATACTCAAATTTGAATTTCAAACTATTAAATTTTCAAACTAAAAGTTTTTCTTATTTGTGTTTATCTTGATAGGCCCCATGATTGATTTGTAATGTACTAAAAACATGTCAATTTCTTCTAACAATCTTGACCCACACCAAATATGATCCAAATAAATGGCTTAGTCTAATGAGTATAATGTGTACTTAGAATCTGAATTCAACTTGAGAATCTCTAGATATAATTACTAGATTTTTTTTTTAATTTGAATCCTATATACTACAAATCTGAACAAAAAAATTTAAAATAATTGACTCTCTAAATTATCTTCCAACACTTAAATTAGTATTGAGGAACTCACAAATTGAGTTATAAGGAAGGGAGACAGAGATAGAGAGAGAGGGTAGGAGGACTAGGCTCCAAGTGAATCTTTTAGGCCAAGGAGGTATTCAGAAGAGTTAGCTCTAAACCTCTTTATACAAGTTAAATGCTATGAGAATTAGGATTGTCTAGTGGATCATTTGGTAATCAAGAGTGCTACTCTTGCACTTTCACCTTAGAAAAAAAAAGGATCCCTCACTTTCAGAGAGGAGGTCGCTATTTATATCGGTACTTGCTTGGGAGATAGTCTCCTTCTTGAGTGGTTTTCATTTATAATTTAAGTAGTGGATGGGTTGTTGGTAATTCTGGTTAGCAACTACGCCACACGTCCTAGATAATGAGTGGATATTGATCGTATCAAGTAATACTAATTGTAGACATTAAAGTTATATTTTATAGGGTACAGGTCGCAAATAGAATGGTATTTAGTTGTTTCTTGGTAGACTGAACCCATCCCCTGCTTGTCCTTTTGGCTATGTGCTGTTTACCCATTCATAGAAGGTCCAGCAACACGGTTTGGTAGACATTCATGTTGCTATTCCCTTTATAGTTCTTGCATCTGAGGATAGGGAATCATCACCTCAATTTTGCCACCGTTTATGAGGCTTGTTTGAATAATGGACTCTGCATTCCTATTGCAAGGAAATTTATTGAAGCAATGGATGCCCTCCAAGTCTCCATAGCACGATTTTACCCAAATATTGTATGATATTTGATGGTTTTGTATGTCTTTCTTTGGTAGCATCAAGTGAGGTTGGATGCTTAATTAGTTAAATTTGTTTTTAGATTTAACCAAGAAAATAATTTGATTTTAATGACTCCCTAGATGACTTTTAAAATTAGGCAGGATCCCAATTCCATGAAATATGGAAAGACAGTTTTTTTTTTTTTTTTTTACTAATGATTAGCCTCTATCCAATAAGTGGGGCAATGTGAACCCGACTTTTTTAGGGTCGGTGAATCAAGAGGACTACAACTCTAGACCCAATATTGCCCCCATTAGGAAACTTGTTAGTGGGTTGAGTGTGATAGATAGCTTTTTAACATTTAACACCTTATCTATTGTTGGAGGGCAACAATGTGGCTTAAATTTGCCCACACCCCTCGAAGAAGCAGAAGGGGATAATCCTAAGGTCTTCTCGGGGGATTGGCTTGAGGGCTGCAAGCCCGAGTAGTCTTCTAGTGGGGGCCTTAGTGATTGTGTCACCTTCTCCCTTGCTTAAGATGTGGAGTTGGAGGATGTTGATGTTGTTAGAAATAAAAGCTTGTTTGAACCGCGAGCAAATACGTGGTAGATGATATCAAGTACACAATAAACAATCACGAATTATAAAGACATATTTTTTACGTGAAAAACTCCCTATGAAACGAGAGAGAAAAATCACGGGACACAGAGTCCGAAATTTTTACTAGTAGCAGTTGATCGGTTACACAAACCCCAAATCACAAAAATCAATATCAATTAATTGTGGACAGTCCGTACAAGAAATACAAAGAATAAGAGTAAAGATATAACCCGGTAGGTGTTCTTCACAGCAACAACAGTCTCGTACGTGAGATTACCGAAAACTGGAACTTGATTGAAAAACCCGAATGGAGGCTCAATTCTTCCTCTTCTTCTTCTCTCTCTTTTCCCTCTTTTTCCTTCTCTGGAACGGCGCTTAAATTAATTGAATTAACCTAAAAACGCAAACACGCGTTTTATATATAATGGCGCGCGCTCGAACGGCTGTCGAGCGCGCGGCGGGGGAGGGCTTGCGCTCAAGCGCCTAGCGAGTGGGGCACATTCTGAAAAATCCGCTTGAGACCTAGTGGGCGCCCAGCGAGCGGGGCACATTCTGAAAAATCCACTCGAGCCCTAGCGGGCGCCCAGCGAGCGGGGCACATTCTGAAAAATTCGCTCGAGCTCCTAGCGGGCGCACAGCGAGCGGCGACCATACTGAAAAATCCGCTAGAGCGTCTAGCGAGCTCAACTTGATCTTTCTCCATACGGTGATGATATGCACCTCCATCCGCCACATCAAGTGGGTATGGGTCCACACGGGAGTGACCCATAACCCAACAAACTTTTCCTCACGATTGTGTGGGGCCATACGTCGTCATCTCGGCGATAGCACAGTAGGTTTCAAGCTTCCCCTTTTGTAATGCCTTGGTCATCATATCTGATCCATTCTCCTCGGTCCCGATCTTTTCCAACTCCAACGAACCCGTGTCAATAACATTTCGCACCCATTGATACCTCACATCAATATACCTTGATTTGGCGTGAAAAGACGAGTTCTTGCTAAGATGAATCACACTTTGACTGTCACAAAACAACACATACCATTTCTGCTTGAGACCAAGTTCCCGAATAAATTTTTTCATCCATAGCATCTCCTAACTTGCCTCTGTAATAGCAATGAATTCCGCTTCAGTATTGGAAAGAGCAACATACCTCTGCAATCTTGATTGCCAAGAAACAGTTCCTCATACAAACATGAATAAATATTTCAAAGTAGACTTCCATGAGTCGACATCACCCGCCATATCTGCATTAGTATATCCAACCAGAAGGGGCACATTGCTTCCAAAGCACAAACACTGTTTAGAAGTTCATCGGAGATACTTCAAAATCCATTTTACCGCGGACCAATACTCTTTACCGGGATTTAATAAGAATCGACTGACAACTCCAATAATATAAGCTATATCTGGTCTCGTACACACTATGGCATACATTAGACTACCCACAACTGAAGAATAGGGTATGCCTTTCATATGTGCCTTTTCATCTTCGGTAGAGGGACATTGACAAGTGCTTAGCTTGAAGTGATTGGCCAATGGTGTGCTCAATGATTTTCCCTTTTCCATGTTGAAGTGTTGAAGTACTTTCTCCACATAGCTCTCTTGTGACATCCATAGCTTCCTTGATTTACGGTCGCGAAAAATTTTAATTCCCAGAATTTGTATCGCCGGTTCCAAATCTTTCATAGCAAAGGACTTCCTAAGCTGTCGCTTTAACTCCGTGATCCGAGAAGCATTATGCCCAATAATTAGTATATCATCCACATAGAGCAAAAGAACAACAAAATAATCCTCTGAAAAGGTCTGAACAAAAACACAATGATCCGAGGTCGTTTTCTGATAACCCTGTACCATGACAAATTCAAACTTCCTGTACCATTGCCTTGGAGTTTGTTTCAAGCCAAACAGACTCTTCTTGAGATGACACACTAAGTTCTCCTTCTCCTTGACAAGGAATCCCTCCGGTTGCTCAATGTCGATTTCTTCTTCAAGGTTACCATGAAGAAATATTGTCCACACATCCATCTGTTCTACCTCCAGGTCAAGAACAGCAGCCAACCCGAGCACCATTCGATTGGAAGACATCTTTACCACAGGTGCAAAGATCTCGTCGAAATTAATACCCTTTCGTTGATTGAAGCCCTTCACAACCAGCCTCGCTTTGTACCTCGATTGTGAGCTGTTTTCATCTTTCTTCAACCTGAAGACCCACTTGTTCTTTAATACTCTTCTTCCCTTTGGTAGCCTCGTCAACTCAAATGTGTGATTTTTATGCAGCGATGCCATCTCTTCTTGCATAGCTTCCATCCACTCCGCCTTGTGTTCATCCTCCATTATTTCCTCGAAGCATTCGGGCTTTCATCCGTCAGTGAGTAACACATACTCCTCGGCTGACAGACGAGTAGGGGGTCTTCGACCTCTCGTGGATCGTCAGAGTGAAACAGTCTCGGTAGGCTCTGCAGTATCAGGAGAAATAGCCTCATCCTCATCACTATCGGGCCCTGCAGTCTCGTGATATTCTTCATCTTCAGGATTGCCTTGACTTTTATTCTGCTAACGAACAGGTATCGACAGAAGATCTGAATCACACGCCCGGTTGTCATCATTCTTGGAGACAAACTCTGAACTTTTGCCGATATCCTCTATAGTCTCGTGCTCAACAAACACGACATCCCTAGATCGAACTAGCTTCTTCTCAATTGGATCATATAATCGATACCCAAACTCATCTTCCCTATATCCGAAAAATATACACTGTCTGGTCTTTGACTCCAGCTTGGTCTTTTCATCTTTGGAAACGTGAATAAAAACCTTACATCCGAATACGCGTAAGTGATCGTAGGATACATCTTTTTCGGTCCATATATTTTCAGGCATTTCACCATTCAATGTACCGTGTGGTGACAAGTTGACGACATGAGCCACGACCCTTAAGGCTTCCCCCCAAAATGAGCCAGGGAGCTTCGCCTCCGAAAACACACATCGGACCCTCTCCATCAAAATCCCATTCATTCGTTCGGCTACCCCATTCAGTTGCAGTGTCTTTTGTGGAGTTTCTTGATGAAGAATTCCATGAGATCAGCAATACTCATCAAACGCTCCGATGTACTCCCCACCATTGTCACTTCGGATGCATTTCATTTTCTTTCCCGTTTGCCTCTCCACCAAGGCGTGAAAATGCTTGAAGAACATAAAAGCTTAATCCTTCGATTTCAGCGGATACACCCATAATTTTTGAGAACAATCATCAATGAAGGTGATGAAGTAAGGTGCTCCTCCAAGAGTATTCACCTTGAATGGTCCACATATGTCGGTGTGGACCAATTCAAGAAGATCAATCTTTCTTGTAGATGAATTGCCATTGAATAAGATCCGTCGTAACTTTCCAGCCATGCAATGAGAACAAGTCTTCAATTGAGCTGTTTTTACACCCTGAAGACAATTTTTCTTTGCCAAACAGTTCAGGCCCTTCTCACCCTTGTGACTCAACCGACGGTGCCACAAATCTGAAAGCTCATCATCTCTAGCAATATGTACATCTCCCACTGTAATCGAGGCTTGCATCACATACAAATTTAAAACTTTTCTACCCCAAGCCATAACTAGAGACCCTCTAGTCAGCTTCCATGCTCCTGCACAGAGCGTGCTACAAAAGCCCTCATCATAAAGCTTGCCAGCCAACATCAAATTTAGTCGAACATCCGGGACATTTCTAACATCCCTCAACAGCAACTTGGTTCCGTTATTTATGGTAAGACACACATCACCATAGCCAGCAATACAGGACATAGCTTCATTACCCATTTTTAATACTCTAAAATCGTCAGGAGTGTATGATGTGAAGAACTCTTTCCGTGACGTGATATGAAGTGAAGCACCACTGTCCACCACCCAACTTGTCTCAAGATCAGCCAGATTTACCACCTCATCCTCCTAGCACACCAGCCAAAGATCACTCCCGGTAACTACAGTAGCTCTTTCTTCCTCTCGAGTCTTATCAGCCTTTTTCTCATTACTTTCAGCATTCTCACGCTTCCATTTATAGTAGTATTTCTTAATGTGGCCCTTTTTGCCACAGTGATGGCACTCCAGGTTTTGGTATCTGGACCGTGACTTGCTGCATCCTTTTTCTCCTGATTTCTGGTGGCGACCTCTACTTCTTTCCCTAGATTCAGTCACCAGCACCTCAGAATGAGTAGACGATGAAGTCCCTTGTGACCGTCTAGACTCGTTCATAAGCAGAGAGGTAATAACCTTGTCCAACTTTAAGGTATCCTTGTCGAACAGCAAGGTTATGACGATATGGTCATAGGTGGCCGGCAGAGAGGCCAGTAGAACCAACGCCTTATCCTCCTCCTTGATTTTCTCATCAAGAGCAGACATCTGCGTCAATATCCAATTAAATTCGTCCAGGTGTTTTCCAAAACTTCCTCTGGATAACCGCAAGCCATAAAATTGCTTCTTTACGTGCAGTCTGGTTGTCAGAGATTTGGACTTGTAACGGCTCTCCAACTTCTCCCAAACCTCCGCCGAATTAGTTAAACTAAGAACTTCTTAGAAAGTGTTGTCCACTGAGCACAACTTAATAGTACAATTTGTAAGATCCCTCTTGTCTTGCCATTTATCGTCAGTGTTGTCCTTTTTCTTCAATGCCTTCACTATCCCTTCTCTCGTCAGAATGTTCTTCACTCTTTCTTGTCAGAGAATGAAGTTGCCCTACCCGTTGAACAGCTCAATGTCGAACGGCAGATTCTTTGATGATGAAGATGCCATCGATTCAAACAAGTCACAATAACCAACACGAACCGATATCTCTGATACCACTTGTTAGAAATAAAAGCTTGTTTGAACCACGAGCAAATACATGGTAGACGATATCAAGCACACAATAAACAATCACGAACCATAAAGACACAATTTTTACATGGAAAACTCCCTATGAAACGAGGGAGAAAAACCACGGGACACAGAATTTAAAATTTCCACTAGCAGCAGTTGATCGGTTATACAAATCTCAAATCATAAAAATCAATATCAACTAACTGTGGACAGCCCGTACAAGAAATACAAAGAATAAGAGTAGAGATAAAACCCGGTAGGTGTTTTTCACAGTAGCAAGAGTCTCGTACATGTGATTACTGAAG
Source organism: Nepenthes mirabilis (assembly GCA_025585075.1). Classification (NCBI taxonomy): domain Eukaryota; kingdom Viridiplantae; phylum Streptophyta; class Magnoliopsida; order Caryophyllales; family Nepenthaceae; genus Nepenthes; species Nepenthes mirabilis. Next base: position 10,898 of record JAODPA010016645.1, read on the forward strand.
ACTGAAACTCGATTGAAAAACCCAAACGGAGGCTCAATTCTTCCTCTTCTTCTTCTTCTCTCTCTTTTCTTTCTTTTTTCTTCTCTGGAACGGCGCTTAAATTGATTGAATTGACCTAAAAACGCAAACACGCATTTTATATATAATGGCGAGCGCTCAAGCGGCTGTCGAGCGCGCGGCGGGCGTGGGCCAGCGCTCGAGGGCACAGCGAGCGCACAGCGAGCGAGGCACATTCTGAAAAATTCGCTCGAGCCCTAGCGGGCGCCCAGTGAGCGGGGCACATTCTGAAAAATCCGCTCGAGCCTTAGCAAGCGCCCAGCGAGCGGGGCACATTCTGGAAAATCCGCTCGAGCTCCTAGCGGGCACACAGCGAACAGCGGCCATATTGAAAAATCCGCTCGAGCGTCTAGCGAGCTCAACTTGATCTTTCTCTATGCGGTGAGGATATGCACTTCCACCCGCCACATCAGGTGGGTATGGGCCTACACGGGAGTGGCCCATAACCCAACAGATGTTGCCGTCGTTGAGTGTGGGCTAACCTAGGGGCAGAAGGTTCGGTTCAGTCCCTAGTTTATCTTCCACAAGCTCCTTGGGAGATTCCTTCACATGAGGAATCTGCACGGGCTTCTCTTCCCCAAATTCCCCTAAACATTCCTTCATGTGAGGTATTATCGCGGCCTGAGTGGGATAGAGTTCCTATTGTGGATATTAAGGAAGCTAAGGCAAATATATTTGCATCTTCTGACCTGTTAGTTGCCAAAAATGGGCTAATGGTTTAGACTGTCTCCTGTAGAGTTGATTGTCGATGTCCTTGTTGGACCCCAGTGCCCTGTTGGCCCTGCTAATGAGCTTGCTAGCATGTAGCCTTCTATGGTGGAAGCTGCTGAGGTGCTTCCTAGTGTTGTTCCCAGGGAAGTGGGAGATTTGGGTGCATTAGGTGCGTGGCCAAGACAGAGGTCCCTGACCCTGAGCTAGCCCTTCCTCTCAACTGTTAATGACCTTTTGCATCACCTAGTCACAGAGTTGCTAGCCCCTCTTTCATTTCTTTGGAGGGTGAGGTGTCGGTCCTTTTCAAAGAGGCCTATTCTCTCCTTTGTCTTCAATTCGAGTTTTGTAGAATAATGATTCTCGCTAACATAGGCCTTTTTACAGTTCTCACTCATGCTCGAGCAGGTTAAACAAAGGATTCTTTTCCCAGGGCATGAAGTGGCAGAGCTTATATTGGCTCACTCACGAGTACTTTCTTGCAGCACTTAGTCAACAAATAAATATGAGATATTATTTCTCTCTCTATACGTGGTCAAGAAAGATTATTAAATATAATTAGATATTGTTTTAGTAAGAGTTAGGATGATATCTATAAACTATATATGGATACCCTACAATTCATGTGACTTATAGTTAGCAAAATGCGAGATCTCATTTTGAGGCTTGAACGTGGCAAGCAAAATGATAACTTGGGTAGGTGCTTAAGTAACAACTAGATTAAGACACGTATGATATTTTTAGTTAGGAAATATGCTCTTCTGAAAGAGAATTATGTCGTAGCATATATTTCATACTACATATGCTTATTTGATAAATTTGGAAAGTTGTGAATGGATCTCTACTTCCTTACTAAGAGAGTCCTATGAGTTCTTTATTAACTCTATTTATTCTCTTTATTGACTTTTAAATATATCATAAAATTAAAGTTCTAATATTTACTACCCTAACATATTGTCCACAATCATAAGTAGCATAAAGGGTATTATTGAAAAACGGTTAATCTATAATTGAATAACACAAGGCCAAAGGAAAGACAATATATATATATATATCTTTGACTAGATTTATTATTAACATATTGTGACGTTATGTAACGACGTAATCGTTAATAAGTTATGATAATATTGTAGATGATCAAGTACACTTTTGAATTCTAAACTCAAGATTGATTAAAAACTCATGGTCCAATGTAGTCAAATGAGTTTAGGCTATAATAAGATGTTTTAAAGTTATTACTATACTAGTATTTACGGAAAAAAAATTTTTAGAGTATTCCTATCCTTTTGTAAATTTACTCAGCGGTCGCACAACTTGTTGCAAGTATAAAAAGGTTGAGAATGCAAAAAGACATGTATGATTCAGTATGCCCACTATGTATAAGTGGAAGATGTTATAAATGTGGGAAAAGAAGTATGGAAATATTCCAACCATTAAACTTGAAATGAGTTTGGATATATCATTACCATAAATTTAAGACAATTTTAATCGTTATTTATAAAATTTGATTAATTTATAAATTAAAAGATAATCTTTTTGTCCGCCCTTCTAAAA
>JAODPA010016646.1:0-38534 GCA_025585075.1 Nepenthes mirabilis
TATTAATTATTAAACCGTAAATGACCCAATAATTGAGGACCATGAGGCAGGTATTACAGCAGGCCTTGATCATCCAAAAAGGATATGAATGCGAAACTAAATCGGGTACCCGACCCGAGACATCCGCGGCTCCGAGTTTGTAATACACGACAACGCGCGAAAGTTTGTCAACGATCCCTGAGTGACAAATTTGATTCGCTGAGTTCGAAGAACGATTCCCATTCTCACTCCTGCATTCCAAGTCAGAGTTTCCTGGTTCGCCTCCTCAATTCGGGTGCCTGCGAGCAATTTATCTCCAGGTTCGCCAAAATTTACCGGTGAAAAAGCTCAAATTTTGTTTAGAATGGGCGAACTAATCAACATTTGTTTTTCTTGCTTATCGATTTAATTTCACTAAATCTTTGAAACTTCGACATTTTTTAAATCACTGATCTCCAAAGTGGTATAAATTACCAGTTCTCCCTTATTCCTCTCTTAGCTTATTGTTGATTGATCTGAATATAAATTTTTTGAATTCTGAGTAATGACGAACTTCTGATCTTAGTCATTGATGTGCTGATTATATGTTTTAGATGCGTTGCGTGGCTGAAATTAATGATGTTTAAATTTGACATCACTAAACGGGTGTTTTAAGCCAGGTTGCTGAACTGGGGTTATCGTGAACACTATGGTATATTTTCTTAGCTAGCTTTGAATATATGTGCATGTTTCTTTTACTATGTTGTTATTGATTGTACTTTTGATTATCTACAGCCATAGTTAATCGTTTTCTTTTTATTATATGGAGTCCATAGAAAGTGATAATAAATAACATTTAGTTGTATAAGTAACGTTTTTTATAATTTCTCTCGCAGAATTACCTTCTTGGAGCTTTCAAGCCTGCGTGTCATATTTCAATTGTATTTGCTGATGAAAAAAATCGCAAGAAGGTAGCTTCCTTTTACTCAGTCGTGCAGGAACATTGAAAAAGCACTCTTTGGTGCTTTCTTGAATAATCAAGTTTCGATTCCGAAAAATATAGCGGAAGTAAAAATAAATAAATATCCGATACACGTAAAGGATATTTAATTCTAGATGCAAACGAGATAATAAGTATGCACGATACAAATAATTATAAGCAATAAAGATAAAGACTCAATTTTTGGTGACGAAGTGAAAACTCGATACCCACAGTATTGAGAAAAACACTCCGGGCTTCAACGGCCAGGGAAGCAATGCACTATGAAAATCAACTTACAGACCGGGTGGTAACGACGCGCTAACCTAGCCGACTTACTCCCGTCACGTGATCCCTACCAAGGAACTCCTTGGATTTGCCCGCGGCAACGGAACNGAAATGAAATCTGTTTTTTAATCTCCCGCCCATCTCGCTCTCTCTCACGTAAACCCTAATGTCGTTCTCTCACTCTCTCAGCCTTCATCGTTTTCTTCTCCCCTTCAGGGCAGCTATTCCAGACGAGAGAGAGAGGGAGAGAGGCAAAACCCTAGAAGCAGCCATGCCATGCGCTGCCCTGCCCTGCCGTCGAAGAGGAACACCAATAAAACTTATTTGAGGAGGTACTTTCTGAGGCACTCTCATTTTCTTATATATGTATATATATATACATTGAATTTGTTCATTCTTTGGTTTCTTTGGGGATGTATTCATCGTTTTCTGTCATTTTATAGAAATGTTGTTGAGGATGTGAAGGAAGACGAGCATGAAGATGACGATGACGAGGACGGGGATGACGATGACGACGAGAAGGATGAGGATATCCAAGGTAGCGCCGTTTTGATATTTATTTATTCCTTATTTTCTTCGTTGGGGTTTTAATAGTTTCGGATGCAATCTCTACGCGAAACTAATCGGGTACCCGACCCAACACTTCCGCGGCTCCGAGTTTGTAATACACGGCAACGCCCGAAAGTCTGTCAACGATCCCTGAGTGGCAAAATTAATTCGCTGAGTTCGAAGAACGATTTCCATTCTCACTCCAGCATTCCAAGTCAGAGTTTTCTGGTTCGCCTCCTCAGTTCGGATGCCTGCGAGCACCCGAATTAATTTCTTTAAATCTTTGAACTTTGACATATTAGAAATCACTGATCTCCAAAGTGGTATAAATTACCAGTTCTCCCCTGTCCCCCTCTTAGCTTATTGTTGATTGATCTGAATATAATTTTTTTTTGAATTCTAAGTAATGATGAGCCTCTGATCTTAGTCATTGATGTGCTGATTATATGTTTTAGATGCGATGCGTGGCTGAAATTAATGATGTATAAATTTGACATCACTAAACAGGTGTTTTAAGCCAGGTTGCTGAATTGGGATTATCGTGAACGCTATGAATATACGCGCATGTTTCTTTTACTATGTTGTTATTGATTGTATTTTTGATTATCTACAGCCATAGTTAATCGTTTTCTTTTTGATATATGGAATCCAGAGAAAGTGATAATGAATAACATTTAGTTGTGTAAGTAACGTTTTTATAATTTCTCTCGTAGAATTTACCTTCTTGGTGCTTTCAAGCCTGCGTGTCATATTTCAATTGTATTTGCTGATGAAAAGAATCGCAAGAAGGTAGGTTCCTTTTACTCTGTCGTGCAGGAACATATTTAATCTCAGTTTTTTTTTTAATCCACTATTTGATGTGATAAATGGTGTTCCTATAAGTTTATTTGTTTTTCAATTTCACAAACAATAATTCCCTCAAAGTGAATGTGTCGACATGTATCTTGTTGTGGTTGCACATGTGCTTAATGGTCAATTTTGGTTTTTTGGATGCATATTTGTTGTATTTTCCTTCTAGATAATAGATGGTTTTCTTGATTGATCCACTGATTTGGGTTGGTTCATGCCTTTGAGGTGTTGTTTGGAAAGCATTCTAGAGAGGTAGAAACACTACATCGAGGTTCCATCTGTTTCTCTTTTCTTATTGCTTGTTTAAGAAACGTACTTCAATGTCAAAAGAAATGCTCATTGTATTTTCCATCGTTACTTCCATTACATTAATATAATTAGTTCTAGGCTTCTAGCTTCTACAATTCAAACAGCACCAGAGTTATGTTGTTGCACTGGGCTTTCTGTCTTGTATTTTCTTGAATAGGTTCCAATAAAGAAGGAAAACGGCCAAACATTTATGGTCCCACTTTTCCAAAGTCAAGAAAACATTGCTGGGAAGGTAAAGTTTTCAGATCATTTAGCTATGAGCATATGGGATTTTAGCGGAACATATGCAAGAGTTGTCTGAAGACTTTCATAATCCCAAATTTTAATTTTTGCTGTAAAATTACCAGATGTCTGTAAAGCCGGTCCAAAGGATAAAGATTGAGCACAAGGGTATCAAAGTTGAGCTGTTTGGCCAAATTGGTGCGACGTTTCTCTGTTTTTTTTTTTTTTTTTACCAGAGACTGAAATGTGCCTGGTGCATTGGTAATACCAAATGGCGTAATTTTAAACTTGAAGCATGGTGCATCCTTGTGGTTCCAGGATACATCTAATACTGTCCAAGAGTTGCACGATAATGTTAGGCTGTTTGAAAGCATGAAGCTTCCCAAGTTCTTTTAACTTTGTGGAAGGATCTCATCGGGACTAACTCTTGTCTTTCCTCTCTCCTCTCAGTTCCTGAGTTGCTGATGCACATAATTACATAATTTCATGAATAATGACAATTAGAAGTTACAACATCAGGTTCTCCTACTCAAGAGGAAGAAGAAGTTGATGAGATGGGAGTTGAGCCTTGGGACATTGATCTTATTAAATCTATTAAAACCACATTGTCAGATAATCGATATGTTCTTGGGTGGTCCAGACCCTAATATATGCGGGCAATTTTTGGTTCTTGCTCTATATTATTTTTCTGCTTTCCTCCTTGCTAATGTGGATGATGGGCATATTTTACATGCTATTGAATCCATGCCCATCCTGCTTTGTAAGTTTTTTTCAACGTGTAATTAACTTTTTCATCCTTAAGATATGCATTATTTGTGTATTGTCAAATGAAATAGTTGCACATATGTATTGTATAATTTGTCAGGAGAGATTTTAATAATAAAAGATATTATCAGGATTATTTATATACTTGTGATACAATTTGTATATCCCTAAGATGCATTAATATGCCAATGTTATTTATAAATTTTAATAAATTATGTATAAATTTGCCTCATGTTTAAAATAAAAAAAAAACAGAAAAAATAAATAAATATATTTCTAGTTTTCTTATATTCTGCAAGCAAAGATTTGTACGGCTGGGTAAAAAGCGTAAACCATAAAGAAGGCGATCGACATGGCAATTTTAAACACCATTCAATATGTATTACCAGGCCGAAGGCAGTCGGCGTTGTGCTTGTGAACTCCTTCGTAAGGCCCACGCTATATCGTTGAGAACTCAGAAACCCAAAGTCCATCACCGCTTCCGTCCCTCTCGCTCCTTGTCTCCTCTCTGCCGTCGGGCTGCGGAGGAACATCGCCGGAGGCGATGCAAGTGAGCTCTTAGAGACCCTAACACGAGAAAATGCTATCGGGAAAAGCTACTGACAACCGCCGAACATTAGTTTGTGTTAGTCGTCGAAATTTTCGTCGCCAATGTCAAGGTCGGTGCTTTGAGCTTCTGCGAATTCTTGTCTCTTCTGCTGGATTCTTTGCCTTTATTTTATCCTTTTTTTTCTCGATCGGTCTCCTGTGTTCATAGTGTTGTGTTTTTTTAGCTGCCTCTTTCATCATTCGGTTTAAATATTGGGAGGAAAGCTTAAATTTTGGTGGAACTATATTAGGATTTTAGGGTTTGGATTTGGTGAAACTTGTATCTGATATATTTGGTTTCTGCAATTTTGAGGCTTTGATTTTTGGTGGCGTTTGTTAATACAGTTGGATTTACATGATGATATTTTGCTTTTCTGCAATTGGTGTGGCTCCGTAGAAGCATCAAAGCACCTTTACGTTTTACTAAATGTAATTTGATTTGTCTAGTTTTTTGGAATAATCTCAATGTATTACTTTGTTTTTGCTTATGAATTGCCTGGAAAATGTTGAGCTCTATATTAAAAAAGATGAAAAGAAATATGAGATCCAGGTGCCTTATTCCAAGGTTAAATTTTGTGAAAGCCTCTGCAATAATGTACTTGAACTTTTGCTATGGAGAGTGACTTTAGTTGGAAGGCTACATGGTCAAACTTACATATGCGTGGCTGAGTATCTATCATCAAAGTAAAATACTAAAATCACAAATGAACATGTGGTACGAAGTGGCAAGTTAAGTAATTTAAATCTCAAGTATCAACTTATCAAGGGAAGAATATTATATGCTAATGAGGCGCCACTGTGAATGGAAGTGTTGTACCTACTGATTTAAATTAGCAGCTTGACATTTTAGTCTGTGTCTGCTGCCCAACCTGATTTATGTAGCTAACCCTTGATATGGGGCAGAAGGCTCTGTTATGTACTTGTTTGATATTGAGCGCCATTCAACATACATGGCTCTTCCTAGATCCTTCACATCCAATTTGTTTATTTATGACCTTGTGGGACTTGGTTTTCTGGTTGACTGAAGGAAGTATCTTTCGAATTTGGGATATTCTAAAGGGACTCAAGCTCATTAATATTCCCTTGGTTTTTAGATGCTGCTTAATGGCTGATTTTTTAGTGGGTCAAATTGAATTTGTGCTTATCTATAGCTCAATCCATTATAGGCAGGTTATGGTATATCTTACATAAGAGAAGGCTTGATCTTTGTCTTTCTCCTAGCATTAGAAGTATGTCATTAGAAGAAATGCCTGCACCAGCAGGCAGGAAGACCACCAAGAGTAATCAGTCATTCCTTTTTTCTATGGTATCTGTCAAAGCCATTGGCCTTTTTTAGCTATGTTGTATTCAAGCTTGTCATATAGTTGTTTTAGCTTTCTTTAGAGCAAGAGAAATTGCAGAACTTTTCAAGAAGCCTGGTGTTCTATCTGATGTCTATAAGACCAGTATACTCAAGAGTTGTCAACCGGGTTGTGACATTTTTTCTTTTGATGTTCATTTTTTCATCATAGATGATCTTTTTGATATTGAATCTTTCTTCATCAAAATCTCATTGGGATGTCCACAAAAAGAAAAAGTCTTTGAATTTGGATTGCAAGTCTTAGTCCAAATCACTGTCTTTCTAAGTGCTTGTTGATGCAAAGTTTGATAACCGAGTTTTTACCTTGAGTCAGTGAAGTCTTGGCTGAGATATTTAAACTGGGTTACTGCATTAAACTTTTCACAATCCATTTGCAAAATGTCCCCAAATCATTCCCTGCTTTATATAGGCCTCAGGAGTGAAAAAATAGACTCATGAAATGCTCCTGTGAGACCAAAAAACATGAGAGATCCTTCACCCAGGCTATTGATCCAATGACCCATTGTCTGAGGCCTACATTTAGTGGACCTCATGGCCCTCAGGGGACATGTTCTAATGATTTTCTCGGTAGTTGTCTTTGTTGACAATCCTTGTTCCTTAACTTTAAAGGAGAGGATAAGGATTTGATTCTTATAGGGGTTTTTAGTGTATGGAATTGACTTTGCCCTATTATAATGCTGCCCTTCTCATCCTGAATTCACATCACATGCATGATGCCGACCTCTTTAGAGACTGATGAATAAAGAGAATTAATTGCAATCTTTATCCCCAATTACTGTTCTATAACCTCATGCACGCTACTGGGGTAGTCAGTCCTACAATCAAGAAGATCTTATCTCAAAAAGTCATTGATGGGGAGGGAAACAACAGGAAACTCTCATCTTTAGAATTTGTAAGAAAGAATTAATTGATGTAATTTTTGTGTTTTAGATTACTTTAGAGATATTCAACATTTGTTTTTCTTATTAATTATGACATTTTTTAGTTTCCTAGTTATTTTCCTACTTTAGTCAAGACTCCGTCTACAAATAGGTCTTTTGTATTCAGTTTTAGGAGGTTCAATTGATGATTGAATTCCCAGTGGTTTCTTTTGGTTGGTATTTCAATTATGTGGCAATGATTTTATATTTCCTTCCCCAAAAACTTCTTGTTAGGACTTTTGCAATTTGTTGTTAAATCTACATGGGCCAATGCTGTTTCTGAATTTGGTCTGTTATGCGGTTCAAATGCTCTTTTGTAAATATTCTTTGTGCTCCTATCTGAGGTACAGAAGAGCAAGATGTGTTACACCATTTTTATTGTAATAGTACAATCTAGACCGGAGCTTCTTTTGGGTTTGTTAGTTTTGTGAAATAAGTTTTGTGAATTTGGTCTGTTACGCGGTTCAAATGCTCTTTTATAAATGTTCTTTGTGCTCCTATCTGAGGTACGGAAGAGCAAGATGTGTGACACCAATTTTATTGTAATAGTACACTCTAGACCGGAGCTTCTTTTGGGCTTGTTAGTTTTGTGAAATAGGTTCATTGTTTTTCTCTTGAATATTCTGTAGAATTTTCGATTCATTGTGTCACATCAAAACAAAACAAAAAATATGAGATCATATGGTTCAGTTCAATTGAGGTTGAATTTACTGAAACCTCTTATCTGAATGCATTAGGATTTGAGGAATCTCTGGGTCAATCCTTACTTTATGCTTAGTACTTTTCATGGACTAGCTTAAGGTGTCTGAGACAGAATTGAATTTCGGGTGATTCATATCTGAAAAATAATATGATACGGTTTTGGATGATCCTAATGATGAGTATTGCATGTGTGTTGGCCAATAATAGGCCGTTCTGGTTGGTTGTTCTGATTTGTTTTTTTTTTTTAGGTTGAGTTGTCACTGCAATCTCTGCATCCAAGAGCTCCTGATATGAAAGATTATTTTTAATCCAGCAATTCGGGTTGGTTCGCTCCAATGAAATCACTTGTTTATCGGGCTCTGTTGCCCTGAAATCTTTGAATGATGAAATTACTGCCCTTAGCTTTCTGTTGTGTGTATTTGTGGAACTGCAAATGCATATATACATTTTTTGCTTTCCATGAATTGGCAAAAAATCCCTCAACCCTATTCACTCTCTTGTTTCCTATTACTCGGTGACGCCCCCTTTTTCAAATAAATATTGTGATTTGTTTGGAAACTCTGATTTTTTTGGTTTATCTCCCTGTCTATGTTTTCCTTGAACCCTTCTTGGCATTTCTGTTTCTTGCCTCTACTCTTAGCTTTATATACCCCTTTAATGTTCTTCATTCTAAAATTGTCACTCTTTCATTGTGGCCTGTAGATTTTTCTCCTGTTGGTTTTACTTCTATTGCATTAGATGTACTCATTTGTGATGATTGAATTTTGTGGTTGTGCTGGTATGTTGTAGATTTCAGAATATTCAGATTGGATATTAGTCTATCATTTGTTTAGGTGCTGATATTTTTATCCTGTCTGTTTTACTTCTATTGCAAAAATTGTACTTGATTATGATTGAATTTTGTTGTTGTGTTGGTTTGTTATCGATTACAAAATGGTCGTAGTAAATAATAGCTTACCATCAATTATGAAGAAAGTGTTGGACCTTGTTTGTATGCCTTCCCGGTAGTAATTATGCCCTTAGAAGTTGTACTGGGATGTTGTGTTCAGAATGATAATTTTTGGTTTCCTGTATGCATAAATGCTCAACACTGATAAGGGATGGTGCTATCCACTAATGAACTTCTACATTTACTTATGAACTATAGAATGTTCAGCTGCCACTTAGTTTCAGCTTTATTGTTGGACTGCAGATTTTTGATGTTTGGAAATATAAAGAAAGCTGCAAGTTCTTTGAAAATCCAGGGCAGCAGGTATGCTACATTGAGAAGGTATGGGGTATGTGCCATACCCAGGCCACATATTCCACAATGCAGATCATATTCAACGTTTAGATACCATCATGTCCACGGAGGATATACATCCTATGCAATGTTTAGGAGAGTGGAATGTACTTCCAGGAGTGGTTTGCCCAAGAACTATTCTGTTGCATGTGTTGGTAACAGAATGACACATCATGCTCAAACTGCTTGGAAAATGATTTCGCAGATACATACTTCTAATATTTCAGCTTTTTCCCCTATTGGTAGGGTTGCTCAAGCATTTAGCTTGGCCTCAGCCAGATCTCACCTTACAATTCCTGGCATTGTTTCCGTAATATTTGGAGAGTTAGCTCTGGCCCAATCAGCTTGTGCTGAGTCAGATTACTTCCCCTCAAGAAATACTGTTTACATGCGTGCAGAAGACGGGCATGCATACATGACAAATCTGCTCTTTGTTGTGTTAGAAGTTCTGTTGTTGGTGCTGAGAGCTCTTTACCTGGCAATTCTATTTTCACCGAGCATAGCAATGGCTCCATTTGCAGATAAATTAGGACTTCAGTACAGAAAATTGTGGCTGCAAATTGTTCACCGAACATTAGAAAAAGCAGGCCCTGCATTTATAAAATGGGGACAATGGGCAGCTACTAGACCTGATCTGTTCCCTAGAGATTTATGCACACAACTTGCAAGACTTCATACTAAAGCTCCAGAACATAGCTTTGCCTATACAAAGAGAACTATTGAGAAATCATTTGGACGTAAAATCTCTGATATTTTTGAGAGTTTTGAAGAAGTGCCTGTAGCATCTGGAAGTATTGCGCAGGTGCACCGGGCTTCTTTGAGATTCCGGTATCCTCGTCAAAAGGTCAAGCCTATTGAGGTTGCGGTAAAAGTTAGGCATCCCGGTGTTGGTGAATCAATCAGGAGAGACTTTGTTATTATCAAAGCTGTGGCAAAAATATCAAATTATATACCTACATTGAAGTGGTTGAGACTGGATGAAAGTGTCCAGCAGTTTGCAGTTTTCATGATGTCACAGGTTGACCTTTCCAGGGAAGCTGCTCACCTGAATCGGTTTATTTATAATTTCCGCAGATGGAGGGATGTGTCATTCCCAAAGCCTCTCTATCCCCTTGTGCATCCTGCTGTTTTAGTGGAAACTTATGAGCAAGGAGAGAGTGTAGCACACTTCATCGATGAACTTGGAGGGAATGATCGCATTAAAGCTGCCCTTGCCCACATTGGCACTCATGCACTCCTGAAGATGCTACTGGTAACATGTTTTTAATTTTCATGTTCTGTACTCATATATTTCTCGGAGATAATTTACTCTGACGTTATGTTGGTTAGTTTATGCTGGGTTCTATATGGATCTGATGTTGTTCCTGGTAACTGTAACCTGTAGTTATTATGTTCTAGGATGAAACTATTGATCACTGTGATATCATGAATTAGTTGTGTGATGAACAAGTGGTTTTGCTTAACCGAAGGACCATAGCTATAAGTTCCATATCATGGCAATCAAGCTGTGTGCGGTGGTTGGTCTTGCCTACTGGCTATGCTGCTAACATGTTGGTGGCCTGAACCATTACCAGTTGCTGTGATGTTCCATTATGGTTTCTGTCAGCATGTTTGTCAATATGATGCCATCTCTGCAAAAGATGGAGTTATTTTTGTTGTCCAAGTGTTAACTGGAAAATAATAATTGTTTTTTTTTTCCAGGTGGACAACTTTATTCATGCAGACATGCATCCTGGGAATATTCTTGTCAGGGTGGTTCATAAGAAATCTCCCCGCAAGCAGGTTTCAAAATCAAAGCCTCATGTCATTTTCATTGATGTAGGCATGACTGCAGAACTCTCCAAGAGTGATCGAATAAATTTGTTGGAGTTCTTCAAGGCTGTTGCTCGTCGAGATGGCCGCACAGCCGCAGAGTGCACACTACTGTTATCAAAACAGCAGAACTGTCCAAATCCAGATGCCTTCATTGAGGTAATATGTAGCCATGTTAAAGTTTAGGTGATCTAAACAAGTAAGTTTTATGGCAAATTGGGTGGCGACAGTCTGTTTGAGAAGTCATGCATGAAAGCATTATTTTGGCAGAACTGTTATACATTGATGTAGTCTGTCTTCATAGTCTTTACCCATGGTTGATGGGACAAGTCAAAGTCTTAAGAAAAGGGGGTGCAATACAGCAACGTCACAGCAACTAATATTGTGTGTGTGTGTGTGTGTGTGCTTATGCTATAGAAGTTGTAGTGCATCACATGGTGATAATATAAAGCACATCTCACTAAATACATTAGAAAATTTCATTTAAGGATAGCATAAACCATATGGTTTTAGCTAATTATTGTCAGAACACATGGTCTTTACATCACTGTAGACTAACTTTAGGGCCTCCATGGATGAAATTAACTACTAACTAATCAAATAATTGAGCTAAAAATGGAGGCAAGTATTGAAATCTAAATTATTCTTCATGAAAATTTGGTAATATCTCTGTTGTGATGGCATGAGTGTTGGACACGTGATTTAAAATGGTTTGACACTAGTGCCCAAATCCTAAATAGAAATATCTGCTCTATTGTCCACCCTTTGGTTGTTTTGCATATCTTGTTAGTAGTGTTGAAGGGGAGCCTAGATTCAAGGGTAAGGTTGCTCTGTTGCATGGAGGAAATTAATTACTAAATAATGAAATACTTAAGCTAAAAATAGAGGATATGTATTGAAATCTAAATTCTTCTTTATGAAAATTTGGTCAATATCCCCTTTGTGATGGATAGAGTGTCGGGCCATTATTTAAAACTGTTTCACACTCATGCTTAAATCCTAAAGGCTAATATCGTGCCCATCCCTTGGTTATTTTGTTTATCTTGTTGTAGGGTTGAAGGTGAGCCTCGGTGTAAGGGTAAGGTATTCTATTGTGGTCTGGCGGTCCTTGTTCGAACAGCAAAAACAAATTCTTCTCAAAGAGGGATAAGGTTACGTACATTTGACTTGTTCTAAGTATGTAATGCAGTCTTGTGCTGACTGTCATGCCATAACTTACAGGAGGGTTCTAGATGTGATATTTATCTTGGTTAAATGCATATCGTAGTAGCTAGTTCTAGTTTAGTTTCCTGGATTTTAGTACTCAAAATTCTTTCTGCTTTGATGTTGTAGCTTCTTGCATTCTGATCAGCTTTTACAAAGATACTTTGGATTCTTTTCCATTTTCCATTAACTTTTCCCAGGGGGGTCAACGGTTTGTTTTTTCTGTTAGCAGGACGTTAGAGAGTCATTTGATTTCTGGGGTACACCAGAAGGTGATTTGGTCCACCCTGCAGACTGCATGCAGCATTTACTTGAGCAAGTCCGTCGTCATAAAGTCAACATTGATGGCAACGTCTGCACTGTGATAGTGACAACCTTGGTTCTTGAGGTAATTATTCTCTTATGCGTCAAAGGATGCAAAACAAATGTGGTAAGAGTGAATGGGTCAGCAAGAGTTATTGAAAACTTTGGTTTTCCATCATTGTCTCTCCTGTTATTGTGTGCAAATCATCCTATCATAGTCCTTGTATCCTCTTCCCAATGCAATGCTTCATGATTTTAGCAAAATAAAAATTCTACTTAAAAGTATTTTAACTGCTAGCATAAATGTGTTCGGGTTTAATTGACTAGCCAACCAAATGAAATTTATCATTTCCTATAACATACACACAAAGCTAATCCACATTCTGATCACTTGAATATCTTTGCACTAGTGTCATGCCTTTTAAATAAAATGGGCTAAAAGGTTGGGAATAAGCTATGCTTCTAACATTTGAAAGTCTATGATCCTTCGCCCCCACTTTGTAATCAATGTTATACGCCTGAAATGTTTCTTGAAATATGATGGTTTTTGATGTAGGGAGGAAGGTGAAAGTAGAGAGAAGAAGAATAGAGGGGTAGAGATAAGAAATTAGACTAGAGGGGTAGAGATAAGAAATTAGACTAGAGGGGTAGAGATAAGAAAGGGATCAAATCAAGGGGGAGAGAGGAAGAGAAGTTACAATTGCTCAATTGCAATCAATTTCTCAAGTATTCATTCATCAATCAATGATCCTAAACAATAGAGTTGGCGGTCTTATATAAGAATCCGCTGCCTAAGAAAATTAGAAACAAATAACTTCCTAAAATTGGAAACAAATCATAATCAAATAACTTCCTAAAATAATAGGCCTACGATAATTTGGTAATAAATTATCTATTACTAAAAATAAGAAATCGTAATAAAATAAAATTATAATAAAATAAAACACAATAAAATCAAATTAGAATCTAAATCAACTCTGTAGAATTCTTAGGGTTTCAAAAAATAAGGCTAGAATTTATAGTGGAGCCAAAAACGTGTTTAAAAATTCTGCCCGTTGGGCCAGCGCTCGAGCGGAGCTCGAGCGGACATGGGGCGAGCAGCGAGCAGCCGACCTACTGGTATTGCGGCTCGAGCGGCTAGCGAGCGAGAGGCGAGCGGCCACCCTACTGGTTTTTGAGCTCGAGCGGAAATCGAGCTCATGGCGAGCGGGCAGTCTTTGGACGGGCTCGAGCAACTGGAGGGCGGACCGAACAGACTTTAACCCGACAACCCACAACCCGACATCAATACAATGATACATATGGTCACAGAATATGCCAATTAGACAAAAGTCTCTAACAAACATATTTAATCTCAGTTTTTTTTTTAAGGTTATTAAGAAATCAGGAAATAGATTTTTAATCCACTATTTAATGTGATAAATGGTGTTCCTATAAGTTTATTTGTTTTTCAATTTTACAAACAATAATTCCCTCAAAGTGAATGTGTCGACATGTATCTTGTTGTGGTTGCACATGTGCTTAATGGTCAATTTTGGTTTTTTAGATGCATATTTGTCATGTTTTTCTTCTAGATAATAGATGGTTTTCTTGATTGATCCACTGATTTGGGTTGGTTCATGCCTTCGAGGTATTGTTTGGAAAACATTCTAGAAAAGTAGAAATACTACATCCATGTGCCATCTGTTTCTCTTTTCTTATTGCTGGTTTAAGAAACGTACTTCAATGTCAAAAGAAATGCTCATTGTATTTTTCATCCTTTCATCCATTACATTAATATAATTCGTTCTAGGCTTCTAGCTTCTACAATTCAAACAGCACGAAAGTTATGGTGTTGCACTGGACTTTCTGTCTTGTATTTGCTTGAATAGGTTCCAATAAAGGAGGAAAACGGCCAAACATTTATGGTCCCACTTTTCCAAAGTCAAGAAAACATTGCCGGGAAGGTAAAATTTTCAGATCATTTAGCTATGAGCATGTGGGATTTTAGCAGAACATATGCAGGAGTTGTCTGAAGACTTTCATAATCCCAAATTTTAATTTTTGTGGTAACATTACCAGATTTCTGTAGAGCCAGTTCAAGGGAAAAAGATTGAGCACAATGGCATCAAAGTTGAGCTGCTTGGCCAAATTGGTGTGACTTCTCTCTGTTTTCTGTTTTTTTTTCCTGACAGGTACATTGGGTGGGAATTGGGGGATTCCCAATGCGTGTTCTTTGGAAAGTGGATTGCCACTACTAGGGTACCCTTAATTTTCCCTTGTCTTCACAATTAACGTTTTAGCATAATGTTTTGCTTGTAATAGGAATCTTGACATCCTGGTTGCTTCTTTTGACTATGATGCTATTCAGTTTTCTTTGATGCATAATACAAGTGTGTTTTACGGTTAAAATTCTTTGCTTTAAATTGGCAGCTGAAGTTTCTTGAAGTTCCTTGCCTTTTACTTCCCATTTTCTCTTATCATCTATATGGTTATTTACCATGACAAAAAGTACCTTTTTTGGCCTAGCTTCTGCTGCTTTTTGTCTGAAACGTAGCAGCTAAGGCACCAAAGTAGTATTTTCATTCCCCGCTAAAGATGAAATGTGCTTTTATTGCCATTATTGAAGTCACAATTTGGAGCTTGTCTCAATAACTTATCTTAGAACTTGAGGCTGAGTTATGAAATGTGCTAAAACCTTAGTTCTGAGGTCATTGACAGAGCCCACAAAGAGAGCTTGATTACGTCTCAAGAGGCCATTACTATGAGAGAATGGTTTTAGTGCTCTTGGGTCAATCAAGAAAGCAGTAATGATGTTAGTAGCAAAGTGGTCATCAGTATAAGAGTGTTTGATCCAATCTGGAGTAATTGTGGTGATGGCACTGGCAATTGCTATTGGTGAATCCTCTGGTAGCCGTGAGAGAGCATCAGTTACTGTATTTTCTCTGCCTTTCTTGTATTGAATTGTGTATTGCAGTCCCAACAACTTGGTCAAGCATTTTTGCTGCGAAAGAGTAGTGATCCTTTGTTCTAACAGGTATTTGAGACTGCAGTGATCAGTTTTGATGATGAATGGTCTTCCTTGTAAGTAGTGCCTTCACTTTTGGACAGCTAGCAGTATAGCCATCAGTTCTTTCTCATGCATAGATACGCTTCTGCCCTTTGGTCCGAAGGGTTTGCTGAGAAATGCTATTGGTTTCTGTGATTGCATCAAAACTGCTCCTATGCCATGATCTGGAGCATCAGTTTCCAGAACAAATTGTTTGGAGAAATGAGGAAGTGCTAGAAGTGACACTTGAGTCATAGCCACTTTGAATTGTTGGAAGGCTCCCAAAGCCATAAAATTCCATTTGAATGCATTTTTTTCTAAGAGTTTTGTGTGTGGTTTACAAATGGTACCATAATGATGAATGAATTTCTGTAGTACCCTGTTATTCCCAAGAATCTCCATAGAGCCTTTTTTGATTTTAGAATTGGTTAATCTTGCATTGCAGAGATCTTAGAGGGATCAGTTGCTACCCCTGCTGTGGTGATAATGTGGCCAAGGTACTCGATTTGAGTTTGGCCAAAAGATTATTTACTGAATTTAGCAAAAAGTTTGTGAAGTCGAAATGTTTGAAGGACAATGGTTAGATGGCTAATTTGTAAATCAGAGGGGGGGCTGTAGACTAGGATATTATCAAAAAATACCAAAACAGAGTGTCTTAGAAAGGGAGCAAAGATTCAATTTATAAGAGACTGAAATATAGATTGTGCATTGGTAAGACCAAATGGCATAATTTTAACCTCGAAGTGACTATGGTGTCTTGAATGCTGTTTTTGGAATATCAGCATGGTACGTCCTGATTTGGTGGTATCCGGCTCGAAGATCTATCTTGGTAATGTGAGAATCTCCCTGCAGTTCATCAAGAAGATCATCAATGATGGGAATACGAAATTTATTCTTGATGATGAGATTGTTAAGCTGCCTATAATCAACACAAAATTGCTTTGTGTTGTCTTTCTTTTTCACTAGAACTGGTTAAGCAAATAGGCTGAAACTGGGTTGGATTATTGATGATTGCAGCATTTCAACAACTATTTCAATTTTGTTCTTATAGAGACATCTATATCTATAGGGCCTAATATTGACAAGTTGAGAATGAGGAAGTAGTGGTATGTGGTGTTCTTGGTTCTTTTCGGTGGCAGGGTAGTAGGTTCCTCAAAACGTCAGCAAATTCAATAAGAAGGGGCTGAAGTTGATGTAGGGAGGAGGGTGAAAGTAGAGAGAATAAGAATAGAGAGGTAGAGACAAGAAAGAGATCAAATCAAGGAGAAGAGAGAAAGGGAAGTCACAATTACTCAATTGTAATCAATTTCTCAAATATTCATTCATTAATCAATTATCAATAATTAGAGTATAGGGTGGTGGTAGGGTGGGCAGCTGGTGGCGGGAAGTTGTGTGACTGGTTATTAGGTGTGGGAAGGTGTTACTGGTGGCAAAAGATAGGATTTTTATCTCTGATACTAATTTAATGTAGGGAGGAGGGTGAAAGTAGAGAGAAGAAGAATGAAGGGGTAGAGACAAGAAATTAGACTAGAGGTGTAGAGATATGAAAGGGATCAAATCAAGGGAAAGAGAGGAAGGGAAGTCACAATTGCTCAATTATAATCAATTTCTCAAGTATTCATTCATCAATCAATGATCCTAAACAATAAATATGGCGGTCTTATATAAAGAACCCACAGTCTAAGAAAATTGGAAACAAATAACTTTTTAAAATTAGAAACAAATCATAATCAAATAACTTTCTAAAATAATAGGCCTACGACAATTTGGTAACAAATTATTTATTACTAAAAATAAGAAATCGTAATAAAATAAAATCACAATAAAATCAAATTAGAATATTGTCCAATCAGGGAAGCAAATAAAAACTAATAAAATTATTACATCTTTTAAAATCTTTTTAGAATATTTGATGTGATGTCCACATCAATTCTTACAACTAAAGCTATAGTTGAACTTCTGGTTCATTCGTTATCACACTGTAACATGTAATATGGTTGAGTTCAGGCGCATATAAAGCATCTAGTTAATATAAGATACTTAATGAGGAAATGAGACGAAGATACATGTCATTTGATGCCTATCATACTCTTTTTCCCCTTTTCCTGTTAGTAGTGCTGATTGTGGGGGTGTGAATAGGGCCATGTCATGTAATGCTTCTGTCCTGGTCAATTTCAAGTTTATTTAAAAAAATAGTAAATCTTCCCAGAATTTTTAAATGGGTGTAGCATTTGCCTGATTAAAAGAGTCGTGCTAACTGTTGTGAGAGGCTACACTTAAACAATGTGCTACTAAGGATTTCGAAATTTTCCTTGAAAATCAGTAGTTTTGGCCTTTTTCTTTCGGTGATGCTGGTGGTGTAGATACAATTCCTACCTGTTTGAAGCCCTATTAGAAACCTCCGGAGATGCCGGACTAATTATGGCAGGATATGTAATTGCGGAATTGTGGTGAAACTTGGTCATCTAGTAGCACTGTGGTTTTCATTTTGTTTAAGTTTATTTTATTTCTTTGGTGAGGAGGGTGGGATTAATACCTATTTCTTTAAGGAGCAGCATAGGTGGTTAGGAGATAGCATTTCGACACCTTTGTGACATTCTCCAATGACATAGGGTCATATTCATCCATCAGCATTAAATGCCCCACAATAAATAGATGTATGGATAGGCACGTCACCCTTAGGTGTCTCCATGAGGTTTTTCTTTTAGCTTTGCAATGTGATCACCTCTGAATATTGTCGCCTAATGGGACAGCTCTCCATTGAGGAAGATCCTACCCCAATGCATGCCTTTTTTGATTGGTGGCTGTACTTATCAATAATTGGTTGACATTTGGTGGCCATAGATTTTGTCTATCAATCATCTGGCATTGTTTAAAATGTTCTTGTTCGGTTCCTATATTCTTTGTTGTAGGGTTGGCAGCGGAAGCTCGATCCTGACTATGATGTGATGCGCACGCTTCAAACTATGCTATTCAAAGTAGACTGGGCTGAGTCTCTTTCGTACACTATTGAAGGACTTATGGCCCCATAAGAACGTTGTCTGTTTCTGTTCCTTCAACACAAATTTTGACAGCTGAAAATCTATACATAATTTCCCCCAAAAGATGAGGGATCAACAGCTTAGGATTTTTGAGGTTGTCCTTTATCACTCTGTTCTATACTTTTTCCCCTTTCTGACCTTCATGAACCGGAAATTGTTTGTGCAAGCCTTGTGGTAAATTCCCACGGAAGAAGTTCAAATTGGAGTCATTTTCAAATGCCTATGTTTTCAATTCATCGGAACTTTACACTGCCTTGCCAGAGGTATCCCGGAGCTGGCAACAAAGCTGAAACAGATCATCTCGAAGCATTCATTGTTCCCCAAGTTCTATTTTAATTTCAGATATTGATGTGTATGTCGAGAATAAAAATCAACGTCTATTTTGTACTTTGATCTGCTAATTCTTGTGAGAATAAAAGGGATTCATTTTTTTTACCATGAGAGGAAATTTTCTATACAAACAGGTTCCGGCATGGGCAGCTCCATGGCGATAGAGAAGAGGACAATGGATTCATTCATTGCAGTCTTTCCGACGGAAACTATGGGTTAAAACCATGTCTTTATACCATCTAAAATATTAAAGAGTTGAACATCTAAGATTAGATAAGAACATTTTGGAACTCATCTTTTTTTCTTTAGCAATGCCTATAAATGCTTGACTAATTGTGATTATAAGAATTTCTATGGCATTTTGTCATCATTCAATTTGGATGTTAACATCAGGTTATTCAGTTTGAATGGTTTCAGTATGATTGAGAATATAATCTTTTTGATGTGAGAGTAGGACATAGTTCTACCAACATTTAATTATTTTAGTAAATCCCGATATTCTGTAGCTGCAAGCTTAGTGATCTCTTATTTGTTGTACCTGATATATAGTTGCAGTCATATCTATGTCATGAAATATACGTGTAATGTTGTATTTTGATTTGCCATCTATGTTTCATTTATGGATGGCTTCACCGCTAACTATTTTTGTTGAAAATTGATCCTTTTTCTCATATTGTATATCAGGAGGAGTAAGTCTTAAATAATAAGTTCTTATTGGTCGATATGTTCTAGGAGTATATCTCCTATTTCGAATTTTGTTTAATTCTAATTCTAGTTTTGGATCTTCTTTTGGATTTTCTATGTCTGCATTCTTATAAATAGTTTGGACCGTCTTTATTATATTAAATGGGTTGGATGAGGATGAAGGTGTTAGTTGTTGAATCTTTTCAGTTAATCTGTCTAGGAGGATATCTGTTTTTTTGGAAGTAATTGTTTAATATCTTTTCTTGGTAATGTATATGGTGAGCCAACTAGATGAGAGATACTATGTGAAAATTGATTGGTTAGTTCAGCTTTGGTTTGGATTACATGCTCTAAGTGGTCAACTTGTTAAGTCATATTATATAGTAATTGAGATTGATAATTATTTTATTCATTAACTTTTTTAATATCGTCTAAAGTTGATTCAATAGATGGCTCTTTACCTATACTATTTTTAAAAGGTGCAGTAGATATTGGTATGCATTCTATGTTTAACTCAATACCTATTAGTAGGAGTGTACCGACGTAATTTGTTGGCCACTTATAGTGGTCTATTGAGTTGTTACATGATGCATGCTCCATGGCATGGTCGGGTAATCGACGACGAGAAGGTGTTATTGAAGGCGGAAGGGGAGATCAGCAGAGGAGAGAAAAGAGCTGGAATGGCCACAGATGCTGTGAACCGAGGTGAGGGGAGCAAACACCGAGGTGATAGTAGAGAGGCCGATGTTAGGGAGAGGTGAGATGCCGAGATGTAGGGGGGAGAAACAGTTAGGGAAAGAACCGAGATGCTGAGAGAGAAAACGCAGAAGAGAGGCAAAGGAAAGGAAAAGAAACAGAAAGAGAAACAACAAGAGTCTTCATATTTAGAAGGCAAATAAAAATGAATATTTGTCTTCGATGTCCGCATCACAATGATACGTGGAAATTTCTTTTCACCTCTTGAAGCCAAACATGCTCATCTGGACACTTGCCATCTTGATATGGCTGTGCCCTATATTGTTTTGCTTCTGTATTTAAGAATTCCCTCATTTATACGAGTGCAATTGAAAGCATGATCACCTAGGTGACACTTATTTATGATGTTGCTACATATTGCTTGTTCTGTACATTGTTTTAGTTTCCAAGTGAATATGTGATTGAAAAAGGCTAGGAAGACCCTAATCCCAACACGTTTTGACCATTTTTAAAATTACGAAATTAAAACAGTCACGAATATATAATACACGTAAAATATATTCGGATCTAGATTTAAGCAATAAGTACAATAAACAAAAACATGCAATACCTGATTTTTTGTAACAAATAAAAACCTCGATAATCACGGTTATTGAGTAAAACCCTTCGAACTTCCACAGCCAGTAAAAATAATGCACTAAGAAAGTCAACTTGTAAACCAAGTGGTACAAACGTATTAAATTTTATCCAACTAACTCCCGACATGTGACCCCTACCAAGAAACTACTTGGGTTTGCCTTCAACAATGGAATCGGATACTCTTCGATCTTCTTGTCAATATTACTTCATGAGCTGTAAAATTTCTGTATACCACTGGATCTCAGTTTTCACGCCACTCACATCTCATACGGAGGTTAACAGGTAGGAAAATGTGTGTATAATAGAAAATATTTTTTAGAGAGCATAATAAGAAAGCTTTGAGATTTGTACTCAACAATAGAAGAACCATTTTCTCAAAAAGAAGCTCTTACAAGCATTAAAGATAGGATCTTTAGAGGAGCCATCTTGTAAGAATATTTTCTAAAAAAGTGCTCCATAAGATGTGAAAGGTAGGTATTTCTAAATAGGATAGAAAATTAGGTCAAAAAGATATATCAAATAAAGGTACACGCGCCAACGTTCGAGCGTCGTACAGGTGTGCACTGTAATGTAAGGGGGTTCGCGCTCCTATGCTCGTACGCCAATCGGGCGCTAATCAGGCATGATTAAACTGTGTTAAGTGAGCTCATGCGTGTCTTAGGTGCACCTCGAGCGCGGGTATTCTAGAAAAGGCGCATGTGTGCATATCGAGCACACGTCGAGTATGAGCATTCTAGAAAAGGTGCTTGTACGCGAATCGGGCCCACGAGCTCCTAATCCTCCCCCTATGAAGATCCTATCACTCCCTCTTTTTATCACGAATGACCAAAGAGAGGGTATCACTCAGAATCAGAATGGTCACTCGCACACTGAGAAACCAACTTTGTAGATAAACGTGCAAATTGCTTCCACATATAAGTCTCTTGGGTATCAAGTCGGGAGTCAAGGCACTGAAAGCCCTTGAGAACATGAGACCCTAGCTGCTCCTGAAAAGTAGAAAGCCACACGAGCTAAGTAGAAGGCCGAGGGAGCTGCCCCATGATCAACATGGAGGACGAAGGAGAAGACAAGGGAGGCTCGGAAGGATTAGCAACGGCCGGAAAGGATGTGTCCTTCGAAAGGGCATCATCTAGGGGGTTATCATTGCCGGGGAAAGACTATAAGTGTGGGCTTGGCTTTGTTCAAAAGTGGTATGAGTAATAGGCTTGCCAAGTCACACACGAGGAAGGTTAGGAAATTGGACACCTAGACCCATTATCAGCCGTTGGATAAGACAACCATGGAAAAGGTTATTATCCTTCTTAGATACAAAAATGGAAATGATATGTGCACACAAGTGAGACGGGAGATCAATCGGCCGCCCACTAAGGAGGGTATATAAAAATAAGGTCTTATCGAGAGGAATAGAAGTGAGGTGTTTGACCAAAAAAAATATTGGTCAACATAATACAATGTGCCACCATCCTCTGAGGGATAAGGTGCTTGGCCTTAAATGATTTACCATGCCACATCATGGGAGAGCCATAAAGAAAAAAGGCTACCTCATCAAAATGTTGCATGGAACGATAACTGTATAGGTAGTTAGGATTAGGGACAAGTGGAATGCCAAGAGTATAGGAGATCACCTCCAGGGTAATCCGAAAGGTACTCCCCCTCAAGAACGTAGAGAGTGAATTTGACGCATGGTCAAAATCATGAATATTTGCATAAAACTCTTGAACCAAGAGTGTAGAGGGAGGAATAGGGTTGGTTGGAATTGGCTCCCAATGCCGGTCAATAAAGAGAGAGGAAATCGATTAATCAAGAGTGGCTAAGTGAACTTCCGGTTCAAGGGTAAGTTGCCGATGGGACATGCAGTTTTGGAAGAGGTCCTCAACGGATGTATTCACAAAGCAATTTGGTGTTGAGGGCCGACTAGCTTGGGGACGCTTATCGACAGCCTTGTTGGAGAAGGACATGCGAGAGGTGGACATCTGTATAGAAATTCATAGAGAGAGCTGGTGAGACACACTAATTGGAGACAAATTTGCCAAATAAGGAACCCACAAAATCCCATCACCACGGGTCTAGGGAGGGACGAAACCACTAAAAATCTACACAAGAGAGGTGGAGTTCAGATAGCGGGTAACCCCAAAAATGTGAATGGGTTCCACATTGAAACACCGGAAATACAATTCCATGGCATGGCTAGATCAACACAATTTTTGCATGACTAACTACAAATCGAGACTAAAAATAGGCAAAACATGAACAAATCTAACATAGTAAGTGAGGAAAAGTGGTGTTTGTGAAGGATGATGGAAATCACCATTAATGGAGGGATTTAGCACAAGAAGGAAAAGAAAAGGAAGATCTTACCTTGGATCTGCCGATGACTTGTGTAGAGAAGTGTAGATGGGGAAGATTAGGAAGTAGCATGAGGAGAGAAGAGAGGACGAGAGAATGGAGGTGAGGAGTGAGAAAAGGAAATGTTGCCCGAACATAGCTTGAGGGAGATAAAGGGCTGCAAGGTAGCGCTCGAGCGTGCCTTAGGCATGCGTCAGGCATACCTAGGAAATAGAGTGCACGAGCACGAGAGAGGCACGTATCAAGTGCGCCCAATCTACCAAAGGGCACTTGAGCGTCAGGCAGGTGCTTGTGAGGCGCTGCAAGACAAGTAATGGGGCGCATGAGCACAATACAAGCATGGGTTAGACACTGTAATTTTTTTGATTGTATAACACATACTGCATAAGTTATTATATGGACAATGTCGCTCTTTGATATGTAAGATAACTTTTCTTGATCCATATTTTCTTTTCGAATTTAATTATTTTGCATAATTTTATCACTTGATCACTCAGCTATTTGACATAATTGACAAGAGTGTGTATCCTTGGACTTTGATTAAGATTGTTACGGATATTAGTTGTAGAACAGTGGGGGCAAATATGTCCGATTTTTTCACAACCATGGCATGTCGAGACAAAGTTAGAAAAGATGTAAGATTTATTACTTTGATTCCTAGCTTGATTAAAGCCAAGGTTCATTCTATTGTTTGAGTATGGAATATTAGGGCCATTAGCATTTATCTTTGTAAAACCTTTGGACATCTGATCAATGGGGGCGGATGACATGATATTCCATCTTGATATAGATGTGGCTGAGGTAATGACAGTTTTTAGGTTAACATTAGCATTTAAATTGTTATCAGAATATCCAAGGCCGGTTTTGTTCCTGCCCACTTTTCTTAGACCAAGTATATGATCCAATTTCTTGGATCCACTTGAAAATTGCTTTAGATCATTTTGAGCACTTACAAGATTTGATTTAAGGGTCTTGATTTTTTCTGTAAATGATTTGTTCAATTTCTCAAATTATTGAGTTTTTGTGTCTAGTTTGATTCTAAAAGCGATTTCTTCCTTTTCGATTTTTACCAATTTTTGCTTTAGGGGTGCATTAGTTTTATTGATCTTTAGACATCCCTTAAATATTTTATTACACATGTCCTATAGGTCATAAAACTGAGTTTTTAACTCATTCTCTGAGTCATTAGTTTGATCCAGACTCTCTTCTAAATTCTCATCATTTCCACACACAAAGGTCATGAAGGCCATATAATTGGCTTCGCCTTCTTCAGTACATCTTTTATTATCTTCCTCTTCATCATTGTTCGAAGTAGTATTAGCTTTCATTATTGGACCTTATTGGCGTTTAAAATTTTTGCATTCAACTCTAATATACCCCAAACCTTGACATTCATGGCATTGCACTCATTGAGTGTTTTTCCATTTTACGTCTTTGATCTCACGTTTGTCCTTCTTGTCACTTTTGGAGGACATTGAATTTACTTTTTGTTTGTTAGATAGGTTTTTGTTATTCAAAAATTTTTTGAAATTCTTTACAAATAAGGCAAAATCTTCATCGCCGAGGAAATCTTCATTGGAGCCATTATCTATCACTTCCTTTTACAGATTTTAGAGTAATGGATTTATTTTTCTTTGATTATGGTAAAGTGTGTTCATACATTTGAAGTAATCTGACAAGTTCTTCTATTTTTACCTTGTTAAGATCCTTACTTTCCTCGATAGCAGTAACTTTGGATCTAAATTGCTTAGGAAGCAATCTTAAAATTTTCTAAACAATTCTATTTTTAGGTATTCTTTCTCCTAAGTGAAACGTCGAATTTACTATGTCGTTTAATTTTATATAAAATTCATTAAAGGTTTCATTGCCTTTTATTTTGATTTCCTCGAATCTAGTGGTGAGCATCTGCAAATTTTAAATTCTTAACTAATTTAGTACCTTCATGAGTAATTTAGAGAATATGCCAAGTATCTTTAAAAGTCTCACACATCGAGATGCGTTTAAACTCTTCAGGGGATATAGCCATAAAAATAGTATGCAACCGCTTATTATTCTTGTTACAAGTATCGAGTTCTTCTTTCGTCCACAAGGACAAAAGTTTTAGTTCATTGTCCGTAACGCTCCTAGGTGGAGTCCACCCGAATTGCATGCTGCCCCATACTCATTCATCCATAAATTTAAGAAAACTCTTATACAAACCTTCCAATAAGTATAGTTACTCCCATCAAAGTAAGGAGGAATGGATAAAGAGTGGCTAATATGCATCTAGATCAGGGTCATGGATTGGGGCGAGTCTTTGATTCTAAATGAAAATGATTAGGAAGACTCTAATCCTAACACGTTTCGACCCTTTTTAAAATTATACAATTAAAACACACACGAGTATACAATACGCGTAAAATATATTCAAATCTAGATATAAGCAATAATCACAATAAACAAAAATATGTAAGACTAGATTTTTGATAAAGAAGGAAAACCTCAATAATCACGATTATCAAATAAAACCTTCTGAATTTCTACAGACAATGAAAGTAATGGATTAAAAAAATTACTTACAATTCGAGTGGTATAGATGTACTAAATTTTAGCTAACTTACTCCTGACTTGTGACCCCTACTAAGAAATTTCTTGGATTTGCCTTTAGTAGCGGAACCAGATATCCTCCAATCTTTTTGTCAATCTCGTTTCATGAGTCGTAGAATTTTCACATACTACTGGATCCTAATTTCCATGTCACCCACGTCTCATACAGAGGTCAACAGATAGGAAAAGGTGTGTATAGTAGAGTATTGTTTAGAGAGTGTAATGAGAAAACTTTGAGATTTGTACTCAACACTGGAAAGACCATTTTCTCAAAAAAATTTCTTGCAAGCATTAACGATAGGATCTTTAGAGGAGCCGCCTTGTAAGAATATTTTCTGAAAAAATATTGCATAAGATGTGGAAGGTAGGTATTTATAGAGAGAGTAAAAAATCAGGTCAAAAATATGCATCAAATAAACGTATGTGTCCCAATGTTCGAGCACTGCACAGGCACGCACTGTAATGTAAGGGGTCCATGCCCTTGCGCTCGTGTGCCAATCAGGCGTTAATCAAGCGTGGTTAAACTGTATTAAGTGTGCTCATGCGTGTCTCGGGTGCATATCGAGCGCAGGCATTCTGGAAAAGGCACTCGTGCGCATATCGGGCATAAGTCGAGAGTGGGCATTCTAGAAAAGGCTCTCATGCGCGGAACAAGTGAATGTCAAGCGTGGGCATTCCAGAAAAGGTGCTTGTGCGC
Source organism: Nepenthes mirabilis (assembly GCA_025585075.1). Lineage (NCBI taxonomy): Eukaryota > Viridiplantae > Streptophyta > Magnoliopsida > Caryophyllales > Nepenthaceae > Nepenthes > Nepenthes mirabilis. Next base: position 26,137 of record JAODPA010016646.1, read on the forward strand.
GGATTAGGTGCAAGGGAGGCATGGATATTGGATGTTGCATATTTGCTAACATCAAGTGTGAATTTGATGTGAATCTTGGTGACAATGGATAATATGCCAACCACTAACTAGTCCCATTCACGGAATATGTCAATACCTAATATTCCTAACATGAATCACTATTTTAATTGAGACAATCATTATGAGGTGGCTTTATTATCGGTCCCTTTGCAGCATATATCAATTTATCCTTGCTGCAGTACATAGAATGAAAACCTAGTTAACCTTTAGTATAGTCAATCTACCTTCACACTGACATGAAGGGCGCTTCTTTTGCTTTGGCAGCTTGATACCATATTCAACCTTCCCCAGTGTTGTCATGGAGTCAATACGAATCAGATAGTTGTCTTATTACCCAGTCATTTTATCTCTTTTTTCCCCATTTTGTTTTCAGTGATTTGTACAAGACTTTGTATCCAGTGCCTAAGAAACCTGTATGTGACATTTGGTGGATGTTGAGGATGATGTACTGCATATAGTTCATGTATTTATGATATTATGGCTGTACCTTTATGATAAAGCAAAGCAAAAGATGTCATAATGTCAATAGTTGTTCAAGATGGCACTGGACTGGAGGTGTTACATATGGCCAGTTAATGTGCTCTAAGAAACATTTTTCCTGTTTTCTTTTCCATTTTTCTAGTTCCAATTTTCTATCCCTGTGGGAAATTAGAAAACAATACTGACAAAATGGGCACTTCGGGAGCTTAGCCCATCAACATTTGTTTCTTTGGTGTAGAACATAACCCATATGCATTGATGTAATGTTCTGTTGAGCTCGTGTTTCCTTGGGTGTTGCTGTCTGTTTTGCTTTCTGTGGATGATTGTCCATTATGGTTCATGGACATAGTGGTGACTGCAACATTGCATTGAAATATGCAATTGCTAACAATCTATTTCTAAATGCAATGGGCTGTGCTGATGTGAAGCCCCAGCATCCTTATTAACCTGTATATTTTTTTTTGCTACCATGCAGAAATGTATTTTGATAGAGGCAACTTTTATGACTTCACATCTCTAGGTGAGTGTTTAGCTATTACTTATCTTGGTGTGATGGATAGACCTATATCAATCTTCCTTTGTTTTTTGGGCAGTAAAAAACTTTCAGTGCTGCTGCTGAAGTCAAATGTTTAATTTTTATATTTATTTTGCACCTAAATATTTTTGGTGAAGTTATAAATTTTCCCTCAATGTGATCTGAAGTTAGAGAACATGTACATGTTGACTCCTGATTATCTTTATTTGCAGTTCGGGAATTGGATGTCCCGGGTGAATTATATGAAAAGAAAACATATCCATTTGAATTTTCCACGGTTGAAATGCCATATGAGACATACAATGGGGTGAATGTCAGACTCAGGTACTGTTCTCTTTTACTGTAGAGATGTCAAGGAAAACTTGTTCCATTTTTGTTATCTCTCTCCTATAGCCTTGAAATATCACCTCTCCCATTTTCCCAACACGTAATTTGCTTCTTTGGAGCCTTTGAAATGAGTTGCTCATTCAGACCTGTTATGATGGTGGGTGAAGTTATTGGTTTGGAGTTTTCAGGGGAAAATTGTTGTCCTGCCTTCTGCCATGGCAACATTGCAGTTGCTTGGTGAATGATGCACAGCCAACTTAAGGGGTGCTTGAACTGGTTTTTAAGTGCTCTGGGAGAAGTTCTAAATTGTATCTTCCTCTAAAACACTTTTTGAGTGTTTTACAAAAAAAATCTAAATTGAATAACTTTAAAAAACTCAAAGCAACTTGAAAGGATCTCAATAAGATTTTTAGGATGTCTTTTTTGTTCTTGTGAAAGAACCAATTTGTATTTTTTTTTCAGAAGTTGTTCCAAAAGTTATACCAGACTGGCCCTTAACAATTCATCAAACCAACCAAAACATTGATGAATTGGTTCAATAAGATCTAGGAGATGGGCTCGTTTGGTTTTCTGTCCATCTATTAATGGGATGTGGTTGTCAGTCTTATTACCATAACCTTTTATCTTGTTATCTTTCTTGTGGTGCAAGGAGAAGTTTTTGTTTTTGTTTTCATTTTTCTCGTTTGTTTCTTTCATATGCAAATTTTACCTTTTCTATACCACTTTGTGTTACTTAACACGTGACAAAATGTATGTTTTCAAGGGCAATTTATTAATCGGTAATCATTTGTTTAGTTCATTAAGAATGAACTAAAGGACTCATTAAGAATGATTCTAATTTAATTCATGGCCTATTAGAAGTAGAAGACACTCTCTTTGGATCCTTGCAGATAGAAAGATTGCAGTCTGGTCAAATTTGAAATAATTCCTTCCTTTCAATGAATTTCTGACGGCTCTTCAAGGAATGAGTTTAAGTTTCCTCCAACTATGGATAGGACATGACCATTAGTCTCCTGCATGTCTCGGGATGGAAGTGGCCTTTCATGTCTAGGATCATCGATCATAGGGGCCCCTTTATCACTCTATATAAATAAGATGTTCTCAACTAAAGATATGTATATAGGGGTAATTATTAGTGTGGGAACTATAGGAGGTAGCACTAAGAATTTTCCTATTAATAAGAGTGCATCAAGGGTCCAATCTTAGTCATTAACTGTTTACCTTAGTTATGGATGGACTTATAAAAGATAATAAGATCAAAATCCTTGGTGTATATTATTTGTAGGTGGTATTGTTTTCATTGTTGAAAGTTGAAAAGATTAAAAAATAAAATTAGCATATGGGATTGAAAAACTTGAATCTAAAGTATTTAAGATAAGTAGGAATGAAATCAAATATATGAAGTGTAATTTTAGTTGTTATAAACAAGATAATGTACAAGTTAAAATCAATGATTAAGATATTTCTAAAAACAATAAATTTTGTTATTTGGGATTCATAATTCAAAAAACTAGGTTATAACTGATATCGTGACATATGGGATTAATATAAGTGATTAAAATAGAGAATTGTATCGGATGTGCTTTGTGATAAAAATATATTTTTAAAATTGAAAGGAAAATCTTATAAGATAGTTATTAAACTAGCAATACTTTATGAATCGGAATATTTGGCAATCGAATGATATACATAAAAGTTAACTGTATGAAGATGAGAATGTTAAGATGGTTCGGTAGAGACATACTAAAAGATAAGATAAAGAATAATGATATTTGTAAATATTTAGAAGTTGCACCTATATATAATAAGATAAGAGAATAACGTCTAAGATAGTTCGAACACTTAAAATGTAGGCCAACGGAAGTATCGGCGAGAAAATGTGAGTTAGTTGTTATTGAAGGTAAGAAAAAATAGGTAAACCTAGGAAAATTTTTAAGTGTTAGCAATTAAAAACAATTTAAATTACCTATACTCTTAGAGAGTATTATACTTAATTGAGTGCAATGGTAAAAACAAATTCATATAGCTAATCTCATTTGATGAGACATAAAGCTTTGTTATTGTTATATAGATAGGTTATTTTATTTGTACAGATATACTAGGGGTGCATTCAAAAATAAAAAGAAAAAGTTAAAAATTGTGATGGATAACTTTGCTTTGTACGGTAGCTTTAGCTATTGTTTTTATCATTTGTATTTTTTATGCTCTTAATATTTTGGGGCATCCCAACAATTATATACGCGCTAATCTGATGCCCACTTGACGAAGGAGACATGCTCTATTTATATTAGATTTTCAATGCAATACCATTAATAATGAGTATGGCACCTAGGACGAATGCTCCAACAAAACCGTGATGGCCAATACTTGGCTACAATATTTGCATTTATTAAATAGATTGTTGTAAGTGATCACCGGAAAAACTTCCTATGTTCCTATTTGCACTATGGGAGCAGGAATGTGGTTCATCGCATGGGAAAAGTACCTAACTAAATATTTGGTGAACTGATTTGAAACACAGAAGTTCAGATTCTAGTATGCATGATCTGGACTACAAAATTTTTGACTTTGGTTATGCATGATCCAAATCACAGAATTTTCAATTCTGGTATGCATGATCCAGACTGCAGTTTTGGGCACTTTATTAGGGATCCCAATAATTGCAGTACCATGGCCATCATGACCTAAAAGATGGGCATGAGTTGCCCTTTTGGTGTATTTTAGAAAACCAATACTTTGGGTGGTTTTTCAAGGGTGAAGAGTCATTATCTCTATTTTGGAAGATCTCCTCGTAGTTCTAGATGTTCACTCTGCTTACTCCTTCGGAAGATCACTCTATCCATCTTTCTTGATGAGTTAGAAATTTTCTCCTTTTAGAGGACTTGGTGTGGTTGAGTGATTTGTTTTATGCTTCATGATTTTTGCTCAGATTTTTTTCAAGTAATACTGTAGTTGACAACATACAACTGTGTCTGATGTTCTTTGGTTGGCTTTCCGATCTTCAGCCAAAATTCAACTACTGTCCAGGTCACATCCGGATTATATTATTTGCTCCATGAGTTCATTATCTTAAATGATTGCTCTTCTTTTGAATGCTTGACTGAAAAAAAAAAGTGGGTTTACTCCATTTTGGCTGCTATATATTTTCAGCTTCATTAATTATTAAACAGATTGCTGTAGTATCAGTGATAACGTCATGATTCATATTGTTGCATTCTAGTCTATGCTCGGTTCATGTTCAGTATTAAAATTTTTCTTACTGCGCTTCTGCAGGTATGTCCTTAAAGTAACCATTAACCGTGGTTATGCTGGAAGCATAGTGGAATACCAGGACTTCATGGTGATCTCTCTCTAACCTCACGTCTTGCAAACTTCCACCTATCCCCTTTTCCTGTCCCCTCTTCCACCCATTAACTCTCATGTTCATAATTCTGTATTCTTCTGATTTTTTAAATTTATGTAATATTTTTGGTCGTAGTTGTTCTATGAATAGGCTTGGATTAATATTATCCTCAGATCACCTTTTTTTCCTTTGGGATTTGCATAAACGTTAAATACGCCCCCAAATTATTTTTTGCAATCTGTTGTTCTTGGAAAGCAAATCTCACAGAGATGGCTGGTACCTGCAGTATACGTTCTTTGGAAACTGTGCTAAACAATGAAGTATTTGATGACTTCTTTACTGATTTCTCTAAGAGAGCCATGGGCTAAAGAAGCAAGCATTAAGTGAGTGAGCACTTCAATATACAGCTTGTGGAGCTCAACTTGAGAGTGACAGTTCGGGGGCCTTTGTAGTGTCTGAAAGTTCTGCTATCATGTGATAAAACCAAACTTCAGGGATTCAAAATAGCACCAAGACACTGTTTATCTTGCTTGTTGTCTTCATATTTGTTTCTGATAAGTATCCTTCATTGGATTGTTAAATGATTCATCTATCGTAAGCATACCTAGGGGTACTCCAACTACTCTTAGTACAACTTTACCTGAGGCATACCAGGGGAATCTTAGGACTTCCTAAATGTCAAAGTCATGTAGCCATCATATACAATACGAGTGATACGATCATTATTTACAATTTGTGCCCATTATCTTCGTCCATTTTTGCAGACCTTTAAATTATTTTAGTCGAACACTAAATTCAATACCTGTAGAATTGAATATTGAGTTGTATTAAGGAGTTGCATTCCTTTCTATCTATAAGCCCAACTATCTAATGAGGAACTGAGAAAGAGGAGTAGGAATTTAAAGATAGAAAACTCGAAAACACAGCGTGAGATGGAAGGAAGTGAACTTCAAGCTTTGCTGAACATGTATTTTGCTATTCTCAAATCTGAATCTTGCTTCCAACCTCACAAGGATTAAATCTAAGATAAAAGTCTCCTAACAATTACTAGAATTAAAGTCTAACACTCTATTAATACAACATCTTCCCAATTAAGTAAGACTAATCTACCACCTAAAAGATAACTACTAATTAAGTATCTCCCACTTAATACATCAACTAACTAATGAATAAATATCATCAAGATATCTCCTTAGTGGATAAAAGTGGGTAGGCCGTGTACTTCAAGTGGGCTGCTAGCCTACTTTAGTGATAGGCCTTGCATTGCATCACTATCCCACATCAAACCATACCTTGATTATGAATAGAGAGATGAGGAGGACAAGGACTAATAATGTCATCAAAAGGGGCCTATTATTCATGGTGATTTTGTTTATAACATGGCGATTTAAGATCATTTATGAATACTTAGGTGCTTGCATGGCTTTGTTAAGATTGCAGTATCTCATGTTTTTTGGTTCAATTAAACTTCCAAACCTCTTGAAATGAATAAGGACATGTGTTAATAACTGAATAATCAGTTGACAGTAGTCCTATAGGCTTGTTCATGATCTTGGAGTGAATAATGGAATGAGGTTGTAAACGATGAAAGTGCTTTTTCATTATCCCAGCATAATCAGCATATTCGAATGCCTGTTTGAGTTCTGTTTTTTTTATTGATCTTAAACTGACTGTCTTCTACTGCATGCATAAATGTACACGTGATATGATGCTACGAGGGAACAATGGCATTCTGACCAGTATGTATTCCATATGAAAACTATACTGATTCCTCATGACAAGTATGAATGCTCATTCCTTCAGACAAGAAGGGCGAATGCTGTATTGCTCTCTATTCTATAATTTATATTAGGTCATGTTATAGACCAGCATAGCCCTGTGGTCTACCCAGTGACTGCAGCCACCCAAATACCGGTGGGCTACGCTAGTCTAGTGCCCGACCCATATTCATCTTTAGAACACCTAAGAAAATTAGGAAGATTCAGTGACCTTCAGGTTTATTTTATATTTTGTGGCATTTATTGGATTATTTCTGGGAAGAGTGTTGTAATTGTAATATATTTTGAAAGTAGATTAAGATCATGACTAGAATCTGTTATGGTTGGTTATTTGTTTTACCTTTTTTTATTGTTTTTAGGAAATTGAGTAGGACTCTAGACTAGAATCACTTGAATAGGACAAAATCAGAATAATTACTTTTTTTAATGATCCTCTTAACCAGTGCCAGGCACTTGTTAGGAAAACCTTTTCTTAGGGTGGGGAGCACATCTTTTTATCAATTCAAATCAATGCACCTTGCAGTTGGAATGTATTTGCTATGATAAGGTTATGGTAAATAAGTAAGCAAAGGTAAAAATTTGTACATTCAGCTTACAAATTTTACACTTCTTGGGCAGATGTTAAGGCCGGAGAAGTGAGGTTGAACTTTTTAACTTAGAGCATGGTTATTTTTTGCCGGACAAAAAATAATGGCGAGCTTTCGTGCATTAATAAGGAGATTCATTGTGACCTAGAGGTCACAAGTTCTAACTAGAAAAACAGCCTCTCTACTCTGGCAATGCTACGTACATTTTATCGTTTCCAATCTTCATAAATGTATGAGTTTCATACACTAGGCTCCCATTTTTTATTTTGTGCTGAAATCACATATCTTACCACTAGGGCCTTTTTAGGCTGGAGGCAAGTATGCTCGAGAAGTCCTATTTCCCTAGTAACAATTTTGCTCAGTTTGTATTAAAAATAAAAATAAAAAGTCAAAAGTGAGGTTGGATCTCATTTGACTATTTAATTTCTTGTTGATGGAGTTAACATGTTGAGCCTCCAAAGTAGAAGTTGAAAGTTGGATTAAGGGGGAAGAAAAAGGAATTGAACGAATTCCCTTGAAAATGATGGGGAGTTTATTATTAGTGTCATACTTGTGGCACTATTGTCTGTTGTTTCATACTTCTGAGAAATAAGTATGGAAGCAAACAGTATGTACTAGGGATGTTATGATTCTTTTTTACGAAAATGACAGTGAACCAAACATATAGAGGTCTAATTCCTAGAAGTATATGCCTGTGAGTTTAGCCGAAAGCAATCCAGGGCTCTCTCTAATCAAATGTAAATGTAACATCTATGGATGTGAGTAGTGACCAAGGCCTAGGTTTATTGAAATGATGTGAAATGGAAACTCATTTTTATTTCTCTGTCCTTTACTGGGGGGAGTCTTTTATGTGCTGCTATGTTTCTCTTTCAAAGAGGATTAGGTAGTTTTATTTCCCACACAAAAGATATACTTGCAGAGACTATCTTCTATGTTTCGAATTTATTTATGCTCCCATTGCTACTTTATTATATCACTGCAACCATGTACTCCTTGATTAATTAAAATGCCCTGGATGCATGTCCCTGGCTACATGTGTTCACTGGGACGTGTTATTGGATGCATTCCTCTACACAAGGTTATTTTCCTTCTGTCTCTTGTTGCTCTTATTGTGCAACTTTCTATCATGCCTTGAAATATTACCACCTTGAATCTTCCCATCTACTTAGTCATAAAGTGTTTGATCCCTTATTTGAACCAGTGGCATCATGTTATGATTTTTCCTTGTAATAAGTTTGTGATACTCATTTTCTGAATACCATTGTGGGTAGTTTGTCTTATACGTTGTGCATTTTCCTTTTCTGACCTTTCTCTTACCTATCAGGTTCGCAACTATTCTCCACCTCCATCAATTAACAATAGCATTAAGGTTAGTGCAATATGTTCACTTTCACACAGCCATAAGATTAGTTTTGGAACTTATAGCAGAATAAAAAATTGTAAACCTGTAATTGAAAGATAAAGAAAAGGATTTTTTAATCCTGTCGATGAATGAAATTTTGTTCTTCATCATCTATTATCATTTCTGTGGTTGTCCTGAGTAATGTATAATCTAACTATCTTAGTAAACTGACTTGAAGAGTCTCTTTTTGTTTCTCAAAAGATGAAGAATCTTTAATTTAATATTTGCATTCATATCTGAGGCTGAATTGATTTATAATGCTTTTGCAATATCTTAACAAGCTTTTCATGTCTATTATAGATGGAAGTTGGGATTGAAGATTGCTTACATATTGAGTTTGAGTACAACAAAAGCAAGTAAGTTCAAGGCATTTCTGTTTGCAATGTAGACAATGCTCATATTATCGTCAGAAATATCAAGCTGAAAGCTGGATGTACCTTTTGAAATCTGTTGTGAGAAATAATATTGCCAAGATATAGGGAGCATGCCATCTCAGTTGCTGTTGATTAATTAATATTTATACCATGTTTCATGCTTCCAACCAAAAAGATTGGTCCTTCGATTGGCCTTTGACCCAACAAAGTGAATGTGTAAGGTATTGTTTCAACAACTATTGAATGTGTATGATTCTCATAGCTTAGTTGTATTGAGCTTTTTGGCAGGTACCATTTGAAAGATGTTATCATCGGGAAGATCTACTTTCTTCTTGTGAGAATCAAGATAAAAAATATGGATCTTGAGATCAGACGTCGTGAGTCAACAGGGTCTGGGGCAAACACTCATGTTGAGACAGAGACACTCGCAAAGTTTGAGTTGATGGATGGTGCTCCAGTCAGAGGTACATCACTCGGTGCTTTTTTGGAAGGTCCATTATTATTTCATGATTTGTGGATAATACAATCTCCATAGTTATCGTTTCAATTATTTCGGATTGGATACTAGCATTCTTCCTAGTCTGCTCCTCTCATTGTAGTAGCATTCTCTCTTGATAATTTTCTGTAAACTCTTCTTTGGTCTTCCTTTGACTCTTCTATAATGGGCATTTTCAAAACTCTCACATTTCTAAGTCATTGCATTTAGTGGTCTTCATTTCACATGACCAAACCACTTCAAATGTGTCATTTGCATTTTTCTTCTATAAATGCCACCCCAACCATGAATCTATTTGTAAATCTGCTTCAACATTTTCATATTGTTCACTTGTCAATTGGAAGCAAGCAAAGATTTGACATCTTCAATGTGCTTTTCTCGCTACTGCCCTTTTTTGCACTTGTCAATTTTTAACTACCTAATACTTACACTACATACAGCACTGATGGCCTAGTAGCCAGCTTATAGTATTTGCGTTTTAAGTTTGAGCATTGTTCTTTGATCACACGGGACCCCTATGATACTTCCTGATTCATCAAGCCTACTTTTTTGAAATGAATAATATCATCATAAATCGCTTCAGCTTTTTGAACCATTGATCAACAGTCATTTAAAATAATCTCTATATTCAGTCCCTACTCTCAATTCCACACCATCTACTTCTCAGTTGTTATCAAACTTACATCCCATATATTCATTCTTTGCTCTATTAATTATAAAATCTGTAGCTGCCAAAGTTTCTCGCCAAACTTTCAACATAGTATGTCTCATCCACTGAAACTATGTTATCTACAAAAAACACGTTGCAAAGTACATCATCTTAAAATATATTTGATCAATTCACCCACTGCCATTAGAAGATATATATCTCCTCAAAATTAACCCTGGTATTAACCAATCATAATTGGAAAAAACTCAGACTCTATTGCCTTTGTACCTCAACAAGTCTGAAAATTCAGAACTTAAGATGAGAAGGATATTTATTGAGAAATGTTTGGGGAACACTCAATGGATACCCTTGGATGATATAACGTTTATCTATCTATTTTTCTATAGGCTTGTTGATGAATGGATGGATGGGATGGGGCATTATCACTTAAGAGTGTCCCAATTATGTCTAAAGATGTCTTGGTAATATCATTCATTTTTTTGTTGGATATTCAAATAGAAGGGTGTTATGGTGGCGGGCCTATCCATGATTGTCTAGGTCAATTCTCACCAATCCAGACTTCCCCTCTTGCCTGTCAAAAAAGGAGAAAATGAAGGGGTATGAACTGCCGTTTGATATGTAATGGTAACGGATGACTGTGAAAGAGTATGTATCTGAACTTCGTGACAGTTCATGTAATATGTCAAGGGGAAATAACCAAAAAATAATAATAAAATAAAAAAGAAGAGAAAAGTAGGCATTGTTTGAATCAGATGGAAGAGTCAGAAGTGAGTTTCTTGTTTAGCAAAGTGATCCAAATGATGTGTAGTTGTAGTTACGTAAGAAAACTACCAAGACAAATTGCTGTTGTGGCATTCATATGTGGCACCCATTGATTAAAGTAACAGTCAATATATCACATTTATCGGCTGATTTATTATTGATATGTCAACATATTACTATTTTATTGTGATATTGGAGCTTGATACTGATAAGGCATCTAAACTCAAATACTGATGCATGCAGCACCATATGTACTCGCATTTGCAGGTGAATCAATCCCTATCAGGCTCTTTCTTAGTCCATATGAATTGACACCCACGCATCGCAACATCAACAACAAATTTAGTGTCAAATATTATCTGAACCTAGTGCTTGTCGACGAAGAGGACCGCCGGTATTTCAAGCAGCATGAGATAACAATCTACCGCCTCGCTGAAAGTCCAAGCGAATGATTTCTTATCACCAATTGACGTCTTCCCTCATAGTGAACCATCAAAAAGGCCAGAGCACCATGTTTGGAGTCTCGGAACCTTATCATCGCTTGTAGTGATGCCACTTCTTGAACTGTGATTCGTTCTCTTGATTTACCCAGCTTGTATCCTTCCTCGAGCCATCATTCCAGTGGGTCGGTGCTGTCTTGCACATAATGCAGGCATATTAGTAAGATTGTTAGCTTGACCTTCAAAGGGGATTGTCTCTGAAATTGCATTCAATTTCCATTACTTGATGTCCTTTATGAGGTTTTCTGGTAGTTTGTGGCGATTCTGTCTGTATTTCCCTGTTCAATGACTAGCTCATTGGTCAATGTTTTGTAACTTGATTAGTCGGATGTGATAATATTCTGCAATATGAAAAAGAATTATCGGAACTCTAACACAAGTCGATATTTTATTTAAAAAAAAACTGACATTTTGTGAGAAAGAGATCGAGGAAACAGAAATGTCTTTTATTGACTGGGTTATTTTGTTTTGATTACTTTAGTATATTATAGCATAGATTAGTTATTAGTCTATCATTTCGATGGTTTTTGTTGGTTTGTATATTGTGATATCTTTGCATTCATGCAAAAAAAAAAGTAAGTTAATCTTCTTTACCATTTAAGCATGAAACTTACTAAGATTTTCCAGCTAATTTGGCTTACTTATCATTCCAAGGGTTTGGATTGATTGATAAAAAATAAATAAAAGGTAGAGATTATAACATACTAGTAAAACACAAAATAGTTCTTTAATAATAGCGTCGGGTCAAACTCATCAAACTTTGACGAGTTTAATTGTACTTGAGCTCGGTGGAGTGTGAAACTTATTATTAGACGAGATTTTACGAAACAAATTTATCATAGAAGATACGAGTCTCAATTTTACAGAAAAAAACATTCATAGTTGGAGTGATAGTGAAAGTTATAGTTATAGTAAATGGGCAAGCGTGATTATAAGAAACTATTTATCTAGGCTCTACGTTCATATTTTTCTTTATAAAATGAAGTTGGATCTGCAAGCATTGTTGATTCAATGGAAAATTTTGAAATCTACTTTAAAATAACATGCTTATCATTTAATTGTCATTTTTTGTTTACAGAAAGGG